>JAWPHD010006063.1:0-151260 GCA_037043455.1 Cyrtodaria siliqua
TTAAAAAAAATCAAGCTCTTTTCTAACGGAACATGTGATTTTCAGGGTACAAATTTGAAAAATTGAGTCTATTTACGCTAATTCAACCGGATGTGCTTGTCTGGTGCATCGAAAGTAGTTGTATATAAAAGAGTGCTAATATGTATTTATTTTTCTTAGTGCAGTTTTCTGTTATTTTTGGCTGTAACTGTATTCTGGACATGCTATTGGTATTTGGAAATGAAGCTCTTCATACTTTTGAACGTTTTAGACTATAAATTCGAAAAGTGAAAGTGGACAGTTGGTAAAAAACAATAATCTTTCTTAGAAGATATTAACGATGTTAATGATTTCAATTCGAAAAAGTGAAAGTGGACAGTTGGTCAAAACAATAATCTTTCTTAGAAGATATTAACGATGTTAATGATTTCAATTTGAAAAATATAGCTTTCATATGAAATACTTAAATGTTTAAAAGAGTAAATTTCAAAACAGGTCAGTATTTTCAACTTATAATGCAGTGACTTCAAAAGTGTTTGTTGATTTGTTCTTGTCCGGCAACATACCTGTCAAGTCCCACGCATAGTGCGTGAGATATGCGTGAGACACACTCATTTTTGTGTTAAATGACGCTGACACGCATAAAATCTACGTTTGTTCAAATGGTGATCCTGAGTGCCTCTAGCACCTTCAGTTTCTGTTTGATATTTACCAAACTTTGCCATATTGTTGAAAGCTCGGACTAGGTCGGACCATGAACACCAGGGTTATGGCCCGTGTGAATTATTGAAAAATGCCAATAGTACAGAAACTAGCGGTTCCGGCGCAGTTTTCCTCTCGGAGCCCCTTACACGAGAGATGGTAGATTTGCATGTTACGGCATGAACAACAAGCTAAAATCGTCGGAAAACTGATCGAAAACTACAATCAGTTACAAGCCGAGGTGATGCTGTGTTACCAAGCCCAGCCAATAATATATTTAAATCATAGATTTAAACCTATGATTTGTTTGAACGGTGTTTTACTTCATTTGCAACACATGTGAGGTTATATATGTCGATTTTCTTGTGGAGGAGGCAGACCATCCACTCTTCCTGGGTATAACCAGTTGTCTACACCTCCCGCAATCAGTAAGAATCGACACTTTCACACTTATGAGTCCAGCTCCCAGTTGGGATTCGAACCCGCAGCGGTGAGAGGCGAGGTTTCCAACGCAGCGTAGTTAACCCCTCGGCCACGGACGCTTAAACCTTTGGTAGAATGAGACGAAACAATAACAACTAAAAACAATATTTATTTATATGCATGCAGGGTTAACGTCAAAATCATACACGATAAATAAATTGACACGCCAATTTCAATGCTGATAAACATTTCAAGATTGTCGTGTGTCTGTTTAAATTTTGAAAGCTGTCCGCCAGTTATAGCGTGAGAAATAGACTAAAACAACAAAGTAGGTCAACATCATTCACACCAACCTCTTGATGGTCTACTGATGACGACGTACTGACGTGTTGATGGCATGAATAGAGGTTTGAAAGCTTGCATTTGTTGAATTGTTCTTGTCCGTCAACGTAACTGTACTTTTTTTAAAAAAAGGTTAAAAGTAGGTAAAGGTCTTTCATAAGCACCTTTATATTACCATGCGCCATGTGCTCAAGTTTCATGAGGGTGGGTTTTATGCTTTTAAAGACGCATGTATATGAATACATGGCATGGCAATCTTGACATTTGACCTACTTGTCACAAAGTCAATAGGGTTTCTCCTCTCACCATAGCAAGTGAGAGACATATTTTTAACTCTGCTGACATGAATGTACCGTTATTGGACATATCAGCTATCATTGTGGTCAGATGCAGATCATGTACATAGGTCAAATATTTGCTCAAGTTATGGCCAACGTTAAGTGTGACGGACAGATGACGACCACAAAAGTGACCCTTAGGTGTCGGCAATGCTACGAAGGCGACATAGAAATAAAAATTAATATACTATTGAGTTCATATGTACTTATTAAACTAGCAACTGAGAGAACATAAACTTATCATCCTCAATGGAGTAGCCTTCGACCTGGATGTACATGGAGTGTCTATGCTCGTGACTTGCCATCTGAAAAATAAGAATAATACATAAATGTATACAGAATAAAACGTTTAACATAAGTAGCTTATTATTTAATTGGTCGGTTGGATAACCTCACAATACTGACTTGTTTTATTTTATTCGTTAAGTGGTTGTCAGCGAGAGGGTTCTTACATAATTCACTCCAAACACACATTCTAATCTAACAATATTTACATCAAAAGTTTGAAAATCAACTGTGGCACAAACTGCGTCAATTACAAAAGAATAAACAATCACCATCATGAAGTATATTGACAAGTCTGAGGCCGTTTCATGGTAGGGTTATTAAATGTCCTTTTCGAATCTTCAAGTTACCCATTCTATTTGTATTTTTCAGAACCCTGGCAACTGCATCTCACGGTGTCTATAGGTTCAAATTCTATACGGAGGCCGCATTTGGGGTCTATGCACCCCCTCCCCCACCCACACCCCCACTCCAGCCTAGCATGTTCGGACTAATTTGTGGCTTTCCATTGAGGCTCCATACATGTTTCCCTCTTTTGAAGCCTGGAAAGTTGCCATGTATGGCAACGCGTGAATGAATAGTATTGCATAGATCTATCAAACTGTTACCCAAAACAAGTACAACTTTAAATCAACTTTTTATAGACAAACCTACCGCTACATAAACTTAAAACGAAAGTAAACGATACCTACACACAGGGGAGGTAACTAAATCCACTGAATGCTGTACACAAACATACGGAAATTATACCTCGAAGAAACTGCCAGTTCTTGGACATCATTTGCAACGATGCCCTTACGGTTATGCCTGTTGCAAGACCAAACATTTAGGTTTTTCCTGTTGATTTTGCCTGATGATTCGGACGCCATTGTTCCGTCGCGGTGTTTTCCCGCCAGCTAGGGACGCGGCTCATTATTACGTCAAAATGTATGACGCTCTAAGTTTTTAACGGAGTAATTTCAGCGTGAAAATCACTACTTTTTAAAATAACGGTTAATTTTGTCATCAAAATCAATATTAAACTTATAACGTTTTGTTTTTGCGCAAAATTGAAAACATGTGCAAGATAACGTTTTATTACATTTCTATGCGTGAAAGATTCATAATCGCTAAATATTAATAACTAACTCAGAACACAATAACTAACGTTGTTAACTCAGAACACAAGAATAACAAACGTTGCTGACGTCGACGTCATCCGCCGATAACGTTCACTAAAAGCGAATATTTGTTTGAAAAATGTACTTTTAAATGTAATAAATAGATTATTTAACTACTGTGATCGATTATTGGGTAATCCTTCACTTGATGGAAGACGTGCTTTGTTTTTTCACTCACTCGCGTGCGTTTGTTCGTGAAAAGAACCACACGTCTACCACTCGTGAAGGATTTCCCTATAATCGATCCCAGCAGTTAAATAATCTCTATATAATAGATGACGTCATTTTCAAAAAGTGAACAATATTTTGTTGTATTTATGGCGACAGTATGGAAGCTTTAATGTATCCCCCAGACGATGTGATGTTTATGACCATAAATATAACGACATTTGGCGATATATAATTCTATGTTGACATAGTCTATGTTGATATACTACAATATATCTAGTCATGACGACTTAATAAAAAGCGACGTAAGTTGAATATATTGTTTGCCCAACATCCACACAGCGACTTGATGACCTAAAATGTCGCATGACGACTTCAGGTTTAAGTTGACTAAAATATTTGTGTTACCCATTTTTATCCGGACAAGATATCCGGTACATATTCCGACATACGCATTTATGTTGCGATAAAAGATGCAAGCACAGCCATAATCGGATTCACGGCCGATCTACAAGGATGTCGAATTTTGAAAGCAGTAAAAAGTCTCTTTTTCCTAAATTGTAAATGTTTTCTGTATCTTTTCAGGCATACTGACAGTATATATATGTTTTCAACTATTATAACACTAAAATCGAACTGAAGTGACACCACTGTTGTGTTTTTTTTCCTTGTTTATGCCCCTTTCACCAAATGGTGAGGGGGCTTATAGCGTTAGCCATGTCAGTCTGTCCGCCCCGTCCCGAAAAGTATGTGTGTATCTCCTTCCACAGTTTTCAATTGATTGTTTCTGAAACTTATACAGGATCCTTACCTTTTATGTCAAGATACGCCAAAAGGTTTCGGCTTCAAAATCTAGCTCTGTAAGACTCTCTATTACTGTCCTTTTCCCGTATATTGTGTGTCTTTTTCCTCCCACAGTTCGATTGAACTGTATGCAACATTCAATCTCGATGTGTCGTGAACCCATAATGCATATGTATATATAGAGTGTTGATCCATAGTTTTTTGCTGAGTTATGGCCTGGATATGAGTTTGGTTTCCGAACTGAATTGAGTTTATAGTCGCACCATCAGTCCACTGGCATCCGTCACAGAGCTAGGATAGTAAGACAATGAGGGACGCTAATCATTCCACGTCCATCTTTTACTATCCTAGCTCTCTGCCGGAGCCAGATGCCTGTGCAACAGCTAAGGTCATATGAGCGACGCGTTAGCTTCCACTGGTGGAGGTAAGATACCATGCACGTTCTGCAAGCCAACTAGATAGCTTCCTTACATAAAGATTCCTAGGCCCTAAGGGATAGAAACTACAGGGGTGAGTGATTTGAAGTCTTTGATATGACCTTACTAAAAGATAAAGGTCAAGGTCACACGAGCCGCTAGGCGAGTCTAATATGGGTTGTGTCAGCTGGGTACTCGTCCAAATATATCACCGTATTGTACCGAACAATGTTAAATGACCTTTTTTATTATATACCCATTTCTCTCAATTGTAGAAAATATATATCATCTAAACTGACTTACATGTATGGTTTCTTTTAAGTTTGATATATATTTAAATAACAAAAAATAATAAAATATTTTCATTTAACCGAACGTATACAGGCATGTACATGTAAAACAGATGCATTCGGAACATGTTTCCGGTTTTCGGACTTTATCGTTGAGTTAACATGGGGCTCGTGCACTGTACAATACGGATTTAATTATTTGTTTGTACGCGCGTGCGTCCAATACGGAAATAGTTTGTACGGTACAAATGCAGACCGCTCATGGCACGAGAGAATAAGTATATAATAAATCTAGTTATTGCATTGTATTTTACCTTCTTTACCGTTGGCGGGAACGTGACATCATAACAGAAATTGGTAGCTTTCCCGCGGTCAATTCGGGTTTGGTGTTTCCAAAGAAGTATTAAAAAGCCATCATTGCCTCAAATGATGAAGAATTGGTTGAGAAATGTAAACCATTCTCTTAAAAATTCATAGGTACTTTGCCATTGGTGAAAAGAGGAATCCTATCACTTTTGCAGTCAGTAGTTCAAAGGTTAAGGTTTCCATTACCTTAAATTTGGGAATACATATTCCGTGTCATTACTTCAAAAGCGTAACACCCACATTTAACCTTGCCTTGACCGCCAATCCGTTCAATAACTCCAGGTGTATAACACTTACAATCCTGAAATTGTTTAGGCACATTGCCCTTGGTGAAAGGGGGATATTATATATTAATATTTTTATATTTTCGGAGTGAAAGTAGGTATACAAGTCGATGGTATATTTCACAGAATACAGTCAAGTAAAAACACGCATTGGACAAATTAGAAATGTATTATATTTTACAATTGACTATTGTGTTCTTGTGTGCTAGATAAATTAGACGATAAAATAAAAAGAATTGTTAGCGTTATCAGTTAATAAACATATTAAACTCGCTATGCGTATATGTTAATAACGACCCGTCAAAATCTCACAGTGCGAGTAGCTTAAATATTAATGTAGACAGAGTTCTACTGCAGAAACCAGAGGAGACGACAGTAGTCTATTATTGTGACCTTCGTCATTATAATGACCTTCGTCATTCCCGGAACCCGGATTCTCCACCAACTACGTCGAAGGTAATTATAAATATACCAATATAGAATACAGACATCCACGGTACTGCGTTCTCCATCTTCAACCTGATGTGACTACATCCTGTACGTGCTCTCCTTTTGAGACCAGTCGTGATAAGGCAGCCTTTCTCGAACTACATTTCACTCGTCTAAACGGAATCTATAAACAAATGACACTGGTGTAATAATGTTCTTATCAAAATGTGAAGGATCATCAGCTATGCACTGTAGACCGTGAGACAGACAATCTTTTCGCTACCATCTCAGGTGGCATCTTCTTACTGGTACCATGTTATGGAGTACATTGTATAGAAAGAAAAAAAACATAATAGCAGTGCCAACAGGGTACCTATTTCTGTATACGAGTTTTCTCCCCCTTTTAAACAAAAATCAGGTTTCATTAAAAATCGTTTTCTCTGAAACCTTAAGTCCAAGATGTCTAATATTTTGCATGTGACATAAGCTTATGGCCCGCTATAACAAAAATAAAATGGTGACCCAAAGGTCGTATTTTGCCCCGCCCCTGGGGCCACATATTTACATTATATAGGACAATCATTTAAAAACAAACATTTTATGGAACTACAAGAGCTATATGCCTAATATTTTGCATGTAGTATAAGCTTATAGTATCTACCGAATTTGTTAAAATGGTTACCAAGGGATCATATTTGAGCACACTCCAAGGGTCACATATTTACATGGAGCTATATATAATTTTTTTTTTAAAAACAACTAGACGTCTAATATTTTGTATGTATCATAATCTTATTGTTATCTACGAAGTATGTTCAAATGGTGACCATTGACTCAAGTTTCGTCAGGTGCCCTGTGAGTAAAGACATTAAAGTAAAGCCTTTAAAAATCTCCGAATCTACATGAGCTAATTGTCTAATATTCTGCATGTAGTATAAGCTGATGGTCCTTAAAGTAGTTCGTTCATATGGTGATACTAGGGTATAATTTGACACCAGTCACAGTTTTACATAGAGTTATATTAGGAAATTGCTGTTGAACATGTGACCACTTTGAGGCGAGGTCGAGTCAAGGTCCTTTGGCCTCTTGTTTATTACTTGCAGTTGTACACTTTTTTTTACTTCATAAAATCACTTCATAGTTAGGTTTAAGAAAAATAATGTTTATCAATAAATACTGAAAACATAAAACAACAAAGCATGGGACTTTTGATGAGGTATTACATTATAAAGACCTAAATTAATTAAAACAATTGAAACCGTTATCGTAACAAAATGTCTAGTTTAACGATGTTTACAAGTCGCATGTTTTATAAATCACCCAATAAAACCACAAAGGAGACTACTGCTTTGTCATGCCAAAACAAATTATGGACCTATTGCGTATTCACGTGAAGGGTTGGATAAGATAAATTGACTACTGTAGCTTTGTCAGCAGCATTGCAACATCTATATATACCTAAAATGAGAAAAATAGATCTATATAAACCACAGAACTCAAACGCAATTGCACCGTAGATTAACACAGTACAACACACTAAAACAAAAAAATCAAATTAAATAGTCAATGAATGGGACATTATACAAACATAAAGAGTAGCGAATAAAGTGTAAGCGACTTGAAAAGGTCAGTAGGCAATACGGCCTATTGGTTAACTTAAATTTATGTTATGTGTACACAACCTCTCTCTTAACCCTTCTTGACAAGGCAGTATAAACAAAAGTATATCCATCAAAAAGGAAATCTTTAACAATAAAGTCAACATCCAGAAAAATAATAAACGATACACCTAAATGTTGTTTGTAAATATATACATGTATATATAAACATACTTAATCTGAAACATCTGAGAATATATCCATAATTTTACTGCATAACCAAAGCAGTTGCATCCAAAGAGTAAACACAACTATAAGATACGATCAAAAAACCTAAGGACATTTTGAGGTGTTTGTTTTACAAATTTACACCTTAATTCGCACAAAGTACTAACAAAAAAGCCGTACAAGTTATTGTAGTAATACCATTATGTCAGCTGAAATAGACATGCTACAAAACAAATAGAGTATGGTCGCATCTCGTTGTTAGTTTAAACACCTCGATGTACTTCGTAAAACCTTTGCAAAATTTTATTATCGGAACCCTGATCTTCTTTCCAAATATAAAAATCATTTAAGGACTCTTCTGCGACAAGGACTATCACAATCTGACTTCTATGGTGATGTAATTTATAAACTTCGTAAGACTCTTGGTCATGATCACTTTCATACTATCTTTGTTAAACTTGTTAAAAAGTTTATCAAAAGAGGATATGATCCTATCATTTTGCAACGTACTGCATGCTTGGTGGTGGACCCTTTTACAGTTCGCCACTATGCTTTCCTCTTTGGTTGTACGATGACCGGACAGGCTGTGGACCCTATGATGACGCCTACCTAAAGCCCATTGGGACGGTGGACGGTGGCGTTTGAGGTTTGTCTATGATATTTCTTGTCGTGCCCTTAATGGTTTATTTTCTTACTGCTCTGGCTTCTGCCAACTCATTGAGTACTCATTGAGTACCTTCATTGTGGCTTTCTAGGCTATTGTTATTTTGTATTATATTTACACGAGCATATTTGTGTTTTACTTATATTGCCTATTGATGCTGCCTTGTTGGTTAGAGATTAGATCATAAGTGTGAGGTTTGGTGCACCCTAGAACCGGTTTAAACCCCCAGTGGCCTACTTTGCCACTGACCGTTCCAAGGCGGTAGCCCTATTGTAAACCCTTTTGTGTTTGTGATGTCGTTTACTTTTATTTTTACTTTTGCCTTCTTGTTTGTCTGTTTCCATGTTTGTTTCTTTGTTTTGTGGTTGACTGTCCTCCTTGAATGCTACTTTTCCTGTCCGATCTTTTTATATTTCTTGATGTTTAAATCAACGAACTCGATGAGACCATACCATATATGATGTCATTTTAGTTAATGCAATTATTTAAACGGGCTATGAGTATTAATAATTGGCTCTTATTATCCCAAAGACTTTCACATTAATTGATATTACTAATCAAAACGTAGCAATTGGATGGGCATATACATGTTGCAACTCATGACAGTTCATACAGAATACCGTGCAGTTGAGAGATTCTTATTTTCGTACACTGGCGGAGGGGGTATATTCCTTTGAACAACTCATACATACACAACTTTGCTAGAAAATAATGACTGCTATGAAAAAAAAGTATGATAGTGGACCCCAGATTTTTGGATATAACCGTATCATTGATATTGTTACAATTTTAGATAATCTTATATTTCCTCACATGTTTTAAATATAAATGTATATGGTTTAATTACATAGTTAAGTTTGATCACACATATAACCACATACTTATCTGACTTCATTTAATCCTTTGTAGAGGCTGTAAAGCATATATTTTAGTAAAGGTAGATAATGTAGGTATTTGGATTGTCCTGCTAGATTAGCATTAAGTGATGAATGGCTGCTCAGCAGCAAGTTTGATGTCATCTGGTGCGTTGGCTTGTTTACCTAAGCTGAATGATGTTGGGGCAGTGCGACCTACTTGCTGGCTATCCATGCAGCCAGCTCATGTCATTGAAGTGTTAGGATGATGGTGTGCGACCTACTTGATGGCTAGCTGATGTCATTTGGTGTATTTGCTGATGCAGTGCGACCTACTTGCTGGCTGTCCGTGCAGCAAGCTCATGTCGTTTGTGTTAGGATGATGGGTGTGCGACCTACTTGCTGGCTGTTTAAAGTGGTCATTTAGTTCATTGGTTGGTTTAGCTTGCTTAGCTAAATGACTAATGGAAGAGTATATAAAGGGCTAATATTCTTCACTTCGGGGTTCTTGGTCAGCGTTTTCAGTCAGCATTATTGAAGTACATTTCTTTAGAATGAGAGAGAGAGAGAGAGAGAGAGAGAGAGAGAGAGAGAGAGACTTTTAAAGTGTAACTATAAGAGATTTTAGCAATTATTCTTACTTAAAAGAACTTTGATATTTGGATTATTTTCTCTGACGTATTATTTGGAACAGTGTTTGATAACTCTTAGCAACGTTTAATAAAAGTCATCAACTTTGTGAAAGACTTATTTATATTTACTACGTCCTTATACATCTCATCTACAAGGAACATTTATTTGTGTGGGAAAAATATTTAAGTATTATTTGTAACTGACGAACTTTTCATAATTTCTTAACACTTGTGGCAGCGGTGGAATTTCTAACATACAAACTTTTCGTAATTTCGTAACACTGGTGGCAGCGTCGGAATTTCATCTTCGTGGATTATTTTGACTGAATTTACTAACCATTTTAGGGGGAAAAATGTGAATTAGAAGAAATAAATTAAACTGTTTCAACTGTTATTATTTGACAAGTACTAGAATCTGAATTAATCATCATGAAAAGCATGCTATTTTGGATCAGTCTGATTATTTGTGCAGAATCATTGTTTGAAACAAATTGAATTAATGCATCAGTCGTATCCTCTGATACTGAATTTTTGCAAGAAGTGTATTTAAACAAATGTCGAAGAGTGGGACTTACCTATTTATGCAAGTTTAAACATTGGTCAAATTATACGCCACTATATGATTACAAGAGAAACAAATGGAAATGCTATTAAATTGAATGATAAGTATGTCAAACCTCTAAAGTAACTCCGTTTTAACAAACTTTGGATTTTGATTAATAAACACTGGACTACACATTCATGTTTTGTTTCTGTTTGTGGGGACTTCAAAATATTGTATTCGCAATATACTAGATTAAATAGTTTGAGGAGATAATTGTCAAATGATGGGCATTTGATCTGCAGTTCAAACAACACCCGTATATGTATCCTAGGAAATGCATACACTTCTTTATGTAGAGTTTTGACATTGGATGTCAGTTGGCCATTATGGGGATTTTTTGTTGTTGCAGATTCATTGAAGACAATGAATATGAGTGTGACATTCCCAAATAATGTGCTGTGTTAATAGTTTACAGGCAGAGAATTAGTTTTGTTTTCAGTTTTGGTAATCAAGGATTGAATCACGTAGATGCTGATTATTCCCGAGTATGAATTACCATTGCCAAAATAATTGGAACCCTATTTGCCATTGCATCTGATGATTACCTTTTGGATACATAATTGTCAATGAAAGCGTATTTACAATACCAATTTATGACTTTGTATTACTTGTTTTGTCATTTGAAGTACATGTATAGTGACAATGTACAAAATATGTTTAACAGAGTTCATTTAGTTGTTTTTATTGTATTATATCGACATTATAATACGTGTTTCGATGGAAGGCCAGTAATGGTGCGTTTCATGATTTTTAGTCTTTTCATTATGCCTTGGGATGGGCGCCTAAACTTCAAAAGTCCAGTAACAAGGGCTGGTGATATAGCACTGATCTGTTCTGAGGACCATTTTTTTAAATTTCCATTGTTTATTTTGAATAACTGATAGGGAATGACACTTTCCACAATGGGTAATTGTTGATGCAGGTGGAAATTTGAGAGATGCCGGTGTTGGTTGATATACTGGCATGAAGTAGACAGTTGTGTCACAGATCAAATTTGGCGTTTTGTCGCATATCAAATTTGGCGCCTATGGGTAAAGTTTTAGAGAATGCAAGAAATAGTATGTATTTGTGCGCACTTTGGCACTTCGCGTTTTATGTTCAAAATGTTGTCATTGAAAGTATTTGAAAATGAGGGAGTATAGAGTTGTTAACCTGTATCAATATTTATTTCTGCCTTATGTTTGTGTTTTGCTGGAATTAATTTCGATTTTTCCGGATGTATTCAAGTTTATTTCACATATTTTTTTGTTGTGTTTTCTTGGAATATAAATTCTGTTTTCCTGGAATAACCTGTGTGAAATTCTTATTTGGATATAATTGTGTTTTCTGTGGATATAACTCTGTTTGGTTGGATAAACATCTGTGCAATTAAATTATAGGGAGATAAAATTCTGTTGCCAGATTAAAGTGTGTGAATCTCTTATCTGGATAAAACTTGTTTTCCTCAAATATGAAATTTGTTTCATAAATTAAGTGTCTCCTGGATTAATTGTTCCCTGGATTAATGTGTATTGTACTATTCCTTGCGTGGATATATTTCAATATTTTGGAATAATTTCAATTTTCCTGCATACATACATGTATATGAATATATGTATTCAGTGTATTTTTAGCATTATAATAACTATAAAAGTAGCATTTCACTTGTGGAATTATGAAATTAAGTATCTCTTCAACACATGCAGTTAAGATTTTGTGCTGTAATTATACATTTGGATTTATAAAAATTTGGATTTATTATTAAACTATATGAAGCACTCCGGTCTCATCGAACCACGAAGAAGCAAATGACTGCGGTGTTTGATGTTTCCCAAACACCTATCACCAATTAACGAAATAGGTCCTCCTGTTTAATCCAGTAAGAGGCAGACAGTAAAGTTGTCGGATGTTTGCCAGACACCAACCACTTATGGCTGATGAAACCCAAATATGTTGGTCCTACCATTCAATGGCGAAAGAAGAGGATGGTAAGGGTGTTTGATGTTTCCCAGACACCACTATCGCTGATGTTACCCATAGATGTTGGTCCTATTTTCCAAGATGTTTAGTGGAAAAGATATATTGCCTTTAAATTATGAATATTCATAAATGCATAGACATTAATGGGAAAAGCTAACAACAACATGTTTACTGATTAATTTTGTTTGTTTATATAGTAAACCAACTCAAAGCAATTAAATGATGACAGTTCACCACCATATCCATATGTGCCATGGACACAAATTAGAAACACATTCACCTTTCATCACCTGAATGGACTATATCAGACGTGTGCCAAATGGAATTTCATTCATTTACTATTCATTCATTTACTATGTGGATCATTCAAGAGTATGTTTGTGGGTTAATTAAGGAAACATTATCTCATGGACAATACAAATGAATTAGAATTGTGTTGTATTCAACATTTAAAAGAGATGAAGTACTGTGCTTTATTTGAACCATATTTATCCATCTTAATAGTATTAGTAGTTTTGTATGAGAGATTTGAAGATGAATTTACTTCATTTGTAAAGGCTATTTTCAAAGGTTGTTTTGCTTGCTTCCTGGAGAAAGCAAAGTCCTAGTGTGGGAGAGTGCTCCAATTTTAGATAATCTTATATTACCTCACATGTTTTAAATATAAATGTATATGGTTTAGTTACATAGTTTAGTTAGATCACATATATAACCGAATACTTATCTGACTTCATTTAATCCCTTGTAGAGGCTGTAAAGCATATATTTTAGTGAAGGTAGATAATGTAGGTATTTGGATCGTCCTGCTAGATTAGCATTATGTGATGAATGGCTGGTGTGCGACCTACTTGCTGGCTAGCTGATGTCATTTGGTGTATTGGCTGATGCTGAGCGACATACTTGCTGGCTGTCCATGCAGCAAGCTCATGTCATTTGTGTTAGGATGATGGGTGTGCGACCTACTTGCTGGCTGTTGAAAGCGGTCATTTAGTTCATTGGTTGGCTTAGCTTGCTTAGCTAAATGGCTTATGAAATAGTATATAAAGGGCTAATATTCTTCAGTTCGGGGTTCTTGGTCAGCGTTTTCAGTCAGAATTATTGAAGTACATTTCTTTAGAATGAGCAGAGTTAGAGAGAGAGAGAGAGATAGAGAGACTTTTAAAGTAGAACTTTAAGAGATTTTAGCAATTATTCTTGCTTAAAAGAACTTTGATATTTGGATTATTTTCTCTGACATATTATTTGGAACATTGTTTGATAACTCTTAGAAACGTTTAATAAAAGTCATCAACTTTGTGAAAGGCTTATTTATATTTACTACGTCCTTATACATCTCATCTACAAGGAACATTTATTTGTGTGGGTATTACTTCTAACTTACGAACTTTTCGTAATTCCTTAATACTAGTGGCAGCGGTGGGATCTCTAACTTACAAACTTCTCGTAGTTTTGTAACAATATCATGACGTTTTAGCATTTTAGAAGTATGCATTTCATCGCAGTCAGCCTTCTAGAGCGCATACAACCTGTGAACCAGTGGATAGCACGATGGATTTGAAATCCGGAGAACTCGGGTTCAAGTCTCGACGGCGCCACTGAGTTTCGTCAGTGTGTTATTTGGCAAGACACTTTTCCGCGTGAAGACAGAGGTAGCCTCGTACGTCTGATGGGGAAGCAAACTGGGCGGTCCTGTGTATCGGAGTCTATCCGTCAAGTTAAAGAATTATAGTAATCTATTTATTAGTAATATTATGACAGGTTCCCGGATTCCTATATATAGCTCCCATCTCTCTGGGGTGTGTCTTAATTAGAGGTTAATATTCGGCCGTGGTGTGCCTTTTGTCGATAATGGCACACCTAGTGCCGTAATGGCCCGAGGGCTTTAGCCCGAGGGCCATGTACTAGGTGTGCCATTATCGATAAAAGGCAAACCACGGCCGTATATTTGGCTTTTTATTACATACCTTACTATAAATGGAGAAGAAGAATAAGAACAACAGGTGCATTTTTATGAAAAAGACATTGATATTTTTACAAAACGGTACAATTTAGCATACGATGCAAACATTTAATTAGCAAAAAATTATAAAACATAAATTAGTTTTCTTACTTGTCTGTTTTTAAAAACCATATCTTTCACTTTAATGATATATTTCAACGTTTCAACGTTTACATTTATTACTGAACGTGATAATTGCAGTTGAGATTTCAACGTCCGCTCCTCCGCAATTGCGCTCCAATATGACGTATTTGTGTTGCTTGATGACATTGACGTCATCACGTGCAGACAGTCTGTTGCTACTGTGCCGATTTTCCATAATCCATAATGGCACATTGTGCCGATTATGGATTTAGAAACAGGACAGATAATGATTGTTTATCTTCTAAAATGTGGTACTATTTATAGTAAGGTATGTAATAATAACATATAATTTTTGATAATTCGTTAAACAACATTCAATTCTGTTTCTTTAAAAATGCATTTTCAACCCACACAATTAAAGGTAAAGGTATATTTGTTGTCAACAACAAAAATTACGTTAATACTGATATTGAGATCAATAAGGGATAGTTTAAGGCAGTACATTGACTCCTGTATTATAGTCCTTGTCATTGTCGCAACAACTCCCGTCATTGGCAATAAACTTTCGATCTTTTCTAGTACGGAAAATCAGTAATGGATGTAGATACATGAACGAGACGTAATAGTTGGCCATTACATAAGTAGCTCCATTAACGTCTGTATATTTTTGGTAATAATAAAACCACTGTTGAGTTCCGGTTTATTTCCGACGCACATGCGCAGCAGGCTATACGAACGCCATTTTGCTTTGGTGTACATAGACGGATCCTGGTGTACAGTAGGTCGACGTTATACGTTACATTGGACATTTCAAGCCATTGTAATCATTGCAAAATCGTGGGCGAAAATATTTTTGGGCGAAGGTAAGTACCGTAGATAAGTTTTGGTAGGTAATATGGCATATTATGGTTGTGGTGGAGAAGTAGGTCATGCTTCACGGGGCTGTCCACAAGTTCATGAATGTGTGGCTATGGCTGTGGGCAGTGTTGAGAACTTGTCATACACCATTACGGGGCTTATTTGATAGGGATGTTGTGGAGTGTCTATATGGATTTATAAGATTATGTTGAGTGAGAAAAAGTTGGCCTATGTGGGGCAATGTTATTGTTTTTATGGTTGTTATTGTTTGCGCATGCGCATAAGTTAGGATCACTCTGTCACTCACTTTGTCACAGCCATCTTGAAAACCTTTTTTTTGCATGTTAGTTTTAGTTCAAGCAGGAAGTGTTGGTGAAGAGTTCATTTGAAAGGACAGGTGGGTAGATGTTACATTCATTTAGTGTGCAGGTGACATAACTATGATTCGTTAACTGAATAGCTGTCGTTTTGTTTTTGCGAGGAAGACTTTTGGCGGGAAAGTTTCTTGTTCATTCGTTTGCTCGCATAGATGGTTCGAAATACCTTTCAAGAGCATTATTACGTCTTGCACAATAAGTGAAGAAATTATGTTTTTGTGACAGCTGAAGTTAAACAGACGCCACAGACCTTGAAGGGTGTTTTCCTCGTGAGAGACTGCTGTCAATCTCTTCGGTTCCCAGCCATGTCGAAATTGATTGTTTGTTTTGGTATGGTAGTTTACGTCATTGTCAACACAAGTAAGATTATATCTGACGGTCGATTTATTTTGTGGTGGAGACGGACCACCGGTTTTCCTGGGTAAAACCAGTACTGTACACCTCCCGATGCTTATGTATGAAAAGGCAAAGTAAATGGTTGCTGCGCATTTTGGAAAGTCAACCTGGTAACGTTGAAATGTCATTGACCAAAAGTGACACAGAGACAGATCACAGAGCAAACACATCGAAGCATTGAACGGTAGTTGCTCATAACTGCGATAATGTTGTCTCCGCGATAGTATGGAATGATAGAGAGAGAAAGAGATCGTCTTAAAGGGTTTGCTGTCTGAATTACCACTTGAGCTGTAAAATCAGGATCTTCGTGCGCTTTAAAATGTGAGCATGGCCATGTAAACGCTTGTTGTTCGCAACAGGGTGAGAAAGGTCTCGAAAAACCATGGATTGACGTGTATGGTACTGGAAATATTGTCTGATCTCGTGTATGCTTATCTTCTTTGCGTTTGTGGAGAAAGCCTGTATTATACGATACTGTGTTTCCTTGTCTTTGCAGTGATCTGCTTCAGCTGGCAGGTGCTAGGCAATTGTGGATTTTGCAGCCTGTTTGCATTTTGGCGCCCTTTGCTTTCTATTAAGGTATGTCCTGATGGTAGTCGCTGTGTACCTTACATGTTATAGTGCATTGCATGTGTGATAGTGTTTTGGGTAAACCGCCATGACCGAGATGGCATATTGAACGTCTTACAGCTGCGTTGTTTAAGTGGCATGACCCAGATGGTATATTGAACGGTTTGCAGCTTAGTTGGTTGAACTGGTATGACCCAGATGGGAAAGGCACAGCATGTCTAATGTTAAAACTGTAGACGTGAAGTGTTTTTGGTCAAAAGTTAGGTGCAACATTTAGGTTTCGTTGAGTGTTGTTTGGGTCAACAAGTAAGTGCATCATTACAGTTATTGTAGTGTTGTGAAAATATGGCATTTAAGTCGAAAAGTAGTTTTCGCTTTACGAGACTGGTCGCAATTTGACGAATCTGTGCAAAGGCACATGCATGGTACTTTTATTTCACGAACAATTGATATGAGGGGATAGGTGGCAGGGCCTGCCCTGGGTATTTTTTTCTTTCGCAACTACTTGCAAAATGAGAAAATGGGAGCCACATTTGAGAAATAAGAGCCAAAGCCATGGAAGTTGGAGCCAGTATTTCACCATATAACAAAGTCATTTTGAAAATAAGCGGCATATATGCATTGATTCATTTTGGTCTAGCAGAAAAATGTTGGCAAATTTAGAAGGTGGAGTCAAAGAAGAATCTGAATTTAGTGGACGTTTACAAGCCATGTCTGCTGTTACAGTATTGGCAATGTTTTACATCTTGACATAAGTTATATAGGAAACGTACGTCGAGGGTAATTATATCAAATAAGACCATTGTTCTGATCTCATCTTTTATTTTAATAGTATTTATTTCTAGAAATAGCAAGTAATCACTTTAGATTTCTTTAATTTTCAACGCCCGACAAAGTTTGTTACACTCACATCAACCATAGTTTCCTTTGTCGTTGTTAGATTGTCCGCCACGCTCGCCGATGTTTGTATAAGACCTTAAAACCCGATATCAATCTGTGTTGTCTTAATCCTGTTATGACTTAATTGCATCCATCTTCTTAGACAGTGTCAGAAAGTTTGTTTACAAAATGTTATTTGCAAGCATCAATGACCCACAATATACACGCGTGATCAATCGATTGGTTAAGAGAATTTTATCTGTTTTTGTAATCAGCTAGCGAACGTTATTCATTCAGTTTAGTGAACCAGTCCACTTTTCTTTTAGACTGTTACACTGCGCATGTCCACCAGGAACGCTGTGTAGCAGTCTATTTCCTATATCCGCTTACTGCATTGAAAATATGTAAATATCAGCTTTTATTTTCCATTAGCAAATCATTTTCGCAAAAGCTTTAAAAAATCCCAAATGTTTCTTTTCTTTCTCCATTTTCGACATTGGCGAATTACAGCGGAGGCCCAGGGTGGGTAGATGTTATATTCATTTATGGCGCAGATGATGAATAACTATGACTACTTTCATTAATAACCATCGGGTTTGCTTTTAACAATCGCAGTGAAAGACTTCTAGTGCACAATTGTGTTTTATTTCATTCGTTAGCTCACACAGATGGTTCGAAACTGCTTTCAAGAGCATTACCGATGTTGCTTGTTGTCAAGGACAAATCAGGGGTAATTCCATTGCACGTCCTGCCATTAAAGGTTGACTGACGTGTGTGATACAGGACATTTCATGTCGTGTATGTGTCTCTTTGTGTATTTGGAGAAATCATTTTTTATAACATCTCGTGTTTCCTTGTCTTTGCAGAGTTTTGCATCTGTTGCCAGGCTGATAGAAAATTGGGGATATTGCACGCTGTCTGCATTCTGGCGTCCTTGGCTTCGTAGTCAGGTATGTGCTGAACGTGCATTGCATGTGTGATATTTATGTGTGTAAACTGGCATGACCCAGATTGGAAAGGGGCATCAGTTGAAGACATGTTGCCTCATGCATATCACTAGGTAGGTATACACTATAGGATCTACCGAAGAACAGGTGGCTGGTCTGTGTTAGGCCAAAAAAAACAATACCTGTGTTTCCTGTGGCCCGACCGACCCTATTTGTAAGGGGCCGACCCTAAAACTTTTTATGAAAAAAATAAATTGTTCTGAACAATGATTTATTGCAATATATCGAGGTAAACTGACATTACAGAGGAACTTTAAGTTGTATCATCAACTTGTATGGGGTTTATGAGATAAAAACATGTAGCATCTCAAAATATCTTGCTCCAAAAAAAAAACTTATATAAATTCCCTACCTACCGACCCTAATTTTTTAAAGCATGCAATAGGAAACACACCTATTTTTTTTTATTGCCTTAACAGCCTACATGGTGGTGGAACATGTTCTTACAAGCGTAAATGAACAAAAGACCATATGTATGGACTAATTTGATTCCACATCAAACATACCCGTCAGACATGATGTTTGTCATGTCTGCATGGGTTCAGAGATAATTAGCTCCCAAATACATATTACATAATGTATTTGCATCGGTTCAGACATAATTAGCTCCCAATTACTTATTACATAATGTATTAATACATTGTGTAATAAGTATTTGGGAGCTATTTACATTATGTAATAAGTATTTGGGAGCTAATTATCTCTGAACCGATGCAGTTTCGATATGTTTGTGTCAGACATAAATAAGAGTTAACTTATAGAGAAAATGTTTACAATCAATACTCATGTGACTGACTACATCAGGGGTCTCGCAATTAGGCGAAGTCGCTTTAAACTTCGCTCTAATTTGACCGACTTCGTTTTTTATCCATGTTAGGCGAAATTTGAGTCGTCGGCAATATTAAAGCAAAAATGCGAACTTTTGTGTGTTTTATTGATGGATAATTATAAAATAAAGAAATGTGTTTGGTATAAAGCGCAAGTTTGTTTAAATTGTGATTGTTTTATTGACGAGAGAAATCAACGAAAATGTATGTATCCTACGATTAGTCAGACATCAATAACATGTCTATGTAATTATCAAATAATTGGTATTTTTCAATAAAAATGAAACGAAGACCAGAATAATATTGCATTCGATCAACATCATGCAGTGTCCATTCTAGGACGCGGGATCCGCGCAATTTTTTATGAGATCGTGCTTTTTTGTAAACCTAATGCACGCTGATCGCGCATACAAATGTAGAAAACAATTCAATTTGTGACAAATATGCATGCGACATCGTAATCAGTAAATTTTAACTAAATGGAAACAAAGTGTGATTATTGTTTATCAGAGCTAGTCTTGATCATCTTGAACGCTTGATTGTAAATACAAACGTTTGTCGTGCGGGGGCACTCCTCAGTTTCGCACGAAAGTCCATGGTGTAAATCAGAAATACATCAACTAAGCACCTTTTAGGTACATGGATGGTATTTATAATAATTATGAAGCACATGTTTGATGTTGTTTTCAGTTTTGAGTACTTCTAAGTTTATTTTGGTGTATTGGAATATGCATTCTTTGGGGTTTTTGGAGGCTATAAATAGAAAAATGCTCAACTAGCAAAAACTTCCAAAAAGTAGGTAAAATGGCTGATTTTCACTCACGGGGAGATCAGCTTTGAATAACGTTTTTAAAACGCAAAACTTAGCAATTCCGATATGGAAGAGCATTATGAGTGCAGACATGACACTGATATGCTTAGGAACATTCATTTTTTAGCTCTACTGATCAGAGTCCGTAAACTTTTTTTTGTAGCGACTACTCTGAAACTACTAAATGGATTTTCATGAAACATTACAGAAATGTTGCCCATGAAGTCTAGTTGATCATAGCAAAAATTCATGTTGATATGAAATCCAAGATGGCCGCCAAATCTAAAAATAGATTTTTAAAAAACTGTAGCGACTACTTCTTGAAAACTGTAAGAGATATTGATATGGGACTTTTTCTAAAATGATCAGCATGACATGACGTTGGTTCTTGCCGAAAATCGTTTTGATTCGACGTTAAACATGGCTGCAGCGGCCACCTTTATTTACATAATAATTATTTAGTAAAAACTTGTAGCGACTACTCCTCTGAAACTACTCAACGTATTTCCATGAAACTTCACAGGAATGTTGCTCTTGATGTCTAAATGATCCTAGAAAAATTTGAGGTCGGCCAGAAATTCAAGATGGCCGCCACAGTTAAAAATAAGTTTCCAAAATACAAGTTTGTAGCGACCACTTCTTGAAAACTATACGTGATATTGATATACGTCTTTTCCTAAAATGATCAGTATGACGTAATGTTGATTCTTGTCGAAAATTATTTTGATTCGACGTTAAACATGGCTGCCAACGACCATCTTTGTTTACATAGAGTTATGAAAACTTGTAGCGACTACTCCTCTGAAAGTTCTTGACGGATTTTCATGAAACTTCACACGAATGTTGCTCTTGATGTCTAATTGATCCTAGCAAAACTTCAGGTCGGCCGGAATTTCAAAATGGCCGCCACGGCTAAAAATAGATTTTCAAAAAAGAAGTTTATGGCGACTACTTCTTGAAAACTATAAGT
Organism: Cyrtodaria siliqua; assembly: GCA_037043455.1. Taxonomy (NCBI): domain Eukaryota; kingdom Metazoa; phylum Mollusca; class Bivalvia; order Adapedonta; family Hiatellidae; genus Cyrtodaria; species Cyrtodaria siliqua. The sequence goes on from JAWPHD010006063.1 coordinate 21,304, forward strand.
GATATTGATATGGGACTTTTTCTAAAATGATCAGCATGTCATGATGTTGGTCCTTGTCGAAAATTGTTTTGATTCAATGTTAAACATGGCTGTCAGCGACCAACTTTGTTTACATAGAGTTATCTAGTAAAAATTTGTAAATACTACTCCTGTGTAACTACTCGACGGATTTTCATGAAACTTTACAGGAATGTTGCTCTTGATTTCTTATTGATCCTAGCAAAATTTCAGGTCAGCCGGAAATTCAAGATGGCCGCCATGCTAAAAATACATTTTCAAAATTCAAGTTTGTAGCGACTACTTCCTGAAAACTATAAGTGATATTGACATGGGACTTTCTCTGAAATGATCAGTATGCCATGATGTTGATCCTCGTCAAAAATGATTTTGATTTGACATTAAACATGGACGCCAGCGGCCATCTTAGTTTACATAGAGTTATATAATGAAAACTTGTAGCGACTACTCCTATGAAACTACTTGACTTCACAGGAATGTTGACCTAGCTATCAGAAATGTATCAGTAGAGCTTCAAGGTCATTGACCTCTTGTTTTATTTATTGACATTTGAAATATTGCTAAAATTGCTTTTTAAGCATGTTTTGAGGGGTGGGTAATCTTAAAGAAATGGGTTTAAAGTTGTACAGAAAATGCTTTTTGAGACTTTTATTTGGTATGGAAACATGGGTAATTTTATTGTCTTCTAAGAAATGTATGATACAATGATGATGTGATTTATTTTTTGCTCACGAATTCAGGCTAAGGGCTTGTCATGGGTTTGATTATTGAGAACTGTACATTAAACTGTGTAGTGCCCCCTTAAGGCTCCAACCTTTTTTTACTAAACAAATGAAGTATTTTTTGTCTATATTTCAACATATTTTCAAAGTTTGTTACCATTCGGTTTGTTTGCGCAGAGAACTAAGTTCGTCTAGAATGTAATTTGTCGATAAGCCAAACACGCATTGCTACGAAACCCAGATTATGAACAACTATGTATATTGTAATACTCCACGATGCACCATATCTTGAGATATCTCAATATATGTCTAATTTATCTTGAGATATCTCAATATATGTCTAATTTATCTCGAGATGCTCCATGATGAGATATCACATTTTATCTTGAGATATCTCAATTTACATTGAGATATTTGTATTCAGATATCTGAATTAATCCCCATAAATCTCAATGTATATCTCAATTTATCTTGAGATAACTGTTGAGATATCTCAAGTGGTTTTGAGATAATTATCTTCAGATATCTCAATGAGTCTTGTGTCATTGATACTCAAAATAAATTGAGATATATTTTACAATTTCTCACGATGTATCACAACTTATCGTGAGATATGTAACTTGCGATATCTCAAGATCCCATGTGACTTGCGGTCGGTATATGCAATTTTAGTAAGATTTTCTAAGTTTGAGTTTGGCTTCATGCCATTTAAAAACTAACCATTGATGTAATTCTTGAGTTTGCCTTAGCACTGTTTCCTTATATTGACAGTTTGCTATCACTAATGTCCCGTTTAAGTACTGGTTGCTATGGTATTTTGATGTCATAGTAAGATGACGTTAAACATAGAATAGCATGTGGCGTGACGTCATGTTACATGACGTCATGTCACATGACGTCATTATGTCGTGTCGCGTTAAAATAAAAAAAAATAGCATAATATAGCGGCTTCATATACATTGAGTTTTAGGAGGCAACCTTTCAGAGTGGAAATGACTTCTGATCGCACATTTCAGACCTTTTTCATGCTATGGAAAAAAAACAGACCGATAGAATTTTTTTTGCAAAAAGCTGTTAAACGGGCTATTTCAGTGTTCTCTTAAAAAGGTGCTGTTAGGCATGGATGACATTTATAATAATTATGACGCACATGTTTGATGTTTTCAGTTTTGAGTAGTTCTAAGTTTATTTTGGTGTATTCGATTATGCATTCTTTGGGTTTTTGGAGCCCGCAGTTAGTAAAAATCATGTCGGGCATGTAAATTTTACAATCGGGCATGTTAAAAACAAGAAGAAAATGCCAAAATAAATCGGAATGAAATCAGACACAAAACTTAACGACAGCTTGTATACTAAATTTAAAGTCGATTTTTATTTTGTTTATACATATACATCGCCGGAAACAACTCTCGGTTTCAGAACAGACTGGTTTTCATTTTTATTTGCTATTTACGAACGACGTTGGGGACGAATGAGCAATATTTAGTATGAATCAATACCGCATTTCCGGTCTATTTTGTAACCTCCATGTACGATGAGCTCTCTTCATTATTTCGAAAGAGCGTAACCCGGCTGAAAACAATAATGCAGACGTTAGTGACTCAAAAAAACAACACTTATTAAACCGAACGCGTAATTTGTATACCCAGTGACTGAGAATAAAGTGTCAAAATAATCAAGTTCTTTATTTTATTTAATTATTTCTGATATTATTCTAGAGAACATGTCACTTTCTGTGACAATATACGTATCAATTTTGTCTGAAAATAACACTCAAATTACACTTAAAAAATTCGGGTCTGTAGATATGTGTTCGGCTAGTAAATATTTATGTCATATGCCCGATGGGCTAGTAGAAAAGTGCGATACATAGGGATCACTTTGTCGTCAGTCCGTCACGAAAACTTAACATTGGTTTTAACTCTCTCATTTCTTGATATTTCTGCATCAAACATTCAATATATACTCATCATGACAACTTCGACATGACCATGCTAAAACATAGTCAAGATCACACTGAAGGTCATTATATGGCTTAAATACTCGTTTTTTTCTTCATGAAAATTTAACGTCGCCTATAACTTTCTCATTTTTGTCACGCCTTTTCGAAGAAAAAAAGAGACATACATGTTGCTTTTCCGGCGAAGGCGGCGTCAACATTCATGTTTTGCGTCGGGTCATTTTCTCACAAACTGTATGCACTAGACCTCTCAAACTTTCCTTATATTTGTATCATGGGCGGTACATCGCAACGTGACAAAGCAAATGTGGAAGTGACCTTGACCCTCCAAGCAAGGGCAGATTACCTTATAATTTTTACCTTCAACTTTGGCGTTTAGGTCACTTTTTCACAAACTACATGCACTACGACCTCTCAAACTTTGCTTATACTTGTATCTTGAGTGGTACATCAAAACGTGACAAAGCAAATGTGGAAGTGACCTTGACCCTCCAAGCAAGGGCAGATTACCTTATAATTTTTACCTTCAACTTTGGCGTTTAGGTCACTTTTTCACAAACTACATGCACTACGACCTCTCAAACTTTGCTTATAGTGTTGTATCTTGAATGGTACATTGCAACGTGACAAAGCAAATGTGGATGTGACCTTCACCATCCAAGCAACGGGCAGATAACTTTGTTACATCTACATCACTTTCTCATGAAATAGAATTATGCAGTAGATGTTTTAAACCTACTTTATAGCTTAATCTTTGGAAGAAAACATATTCTATTTTGACTTAGCTGTGTCTTCGGTACCTAACCTTGGCCATAATAACTTGAAAAGCATTTGGCCTATGTTCATAAAACTTCACACACATCTTACCTCAAGAAATGTGTTAAACATGACCTATAACTTACTGACTTTCATTTTGGCAGAGTTATGCCTCTTTTTATAGTTTGCTTGTACATGCTGAAATAAGCAACGGCAAGTGACCCAAGTGTTCTGTGGAATATCCTTCTAGGTTTGTATGAATTCAGTGAATAGATTTCATAAGTTACCTTTACAGTCCCACTCGAGGGCAATTACTAGTGTTGGAAAACTTTGAAAATACCTCATCTGCCTTTGTAAACAACCCACGATTTATTTCCAACCTACTGAGATGATATAGACTTTCTGTCAAGCACTATTGACTTTTTGTATAATATGTTACCTTCACTTTTGCATTAAACTGATTTAAAATGTATGCTCTTTTAAAAAGGTATACAAGCTTGCTAACTCTTGCGTTTACATGTTCTAGTAAATTTTGAAACAGATCCGTATTTGATTTTAAAATGTTAAATGCTGGTTAAATCACAAGTTTTTGTTTGTTTTTAGCTCTACTGATCAAAGATCAGCAGACTTACTGTGGTGCGGTGTCCGCCCTTAACTGTTTTGTAGCGACTACTCCTCTGAAACTACTTGACCGATTTTCATAAAAATTCACATGAATGCTAATCTATCAACTCTTATCAATAGGGCTTCAGGGTCATTGACCTCTTTTTGTTGTCCGTTTTCAGAGATATAAACAATAATCCAAGCATTCCTTCTCTTTGCTAGATGCATTTCACAAGGTGGCACTCACAACAGCCTAAATGGAGTTTATCAAAACTTCATCAAAATGTGAAACTCATTGAAAGGAAGCACTGGATTGTTATTCAGGTCGGTTGCTCAAAGTTCTAGGTTGCTGTTAATTTAAATCAAAAAAATCTCAATAACTTTACTTTCCCTTGAGGACTGTCTTATGAAATTTGGCAGGATTGAGGAGTATCCATTATTTTACGATGCTAGGCTCGCGTTAACCATTCGCCAAATCGCCATAGGCGAAAAGAAACCCGAACTTGCGAATGAAAATCGTAAGAAATACAATCAAATTCGCCAGATATCGGCGAATCTAAATTTCCGACAGATTTTGTCTACAATCTCGGAAAATCCCGAATTCCAATACACAAAGTCTTCCACTGTTTATAAGCCACTACCCCGCTGGGTGTTGTTAGCTAATTAGCGACAATCAGTTATCTGGACTGATAAACTAATTATCGCAGAGTTTATAGAAGACCGCTGCCAAATTGTCGGTGTGCGATAGACTGTACCAATTCTAACAAATAGTTGCTTACCATGGGTAGTAGTTAGTACAGTAGTCTATCGATTACCTTTCTTCTTCGATTTGTTCGTGCAAATGCATATAATAGTTTCCAATTTCATATGCATACTTTTTTATTGTTATTTATGTGGGTGGGGGTAATTCAGACTTAAACATCGTTAAATAGGAATAAATTGCAATAAAAAGCATTACAATATGAATCTAATTGGATTTGTGTTTGCATGTGTTAACTGTTAACTATTGCTTCGTGTCTTGATTATATGTGTAATATATTTTCAACACGTCTTAATGATACTATGTCTTGAATAACGCATACAGCTAAAAATGGAAATAAGAAAAATACACTCACATTTCTCTTAGCTAGATCCTTTGGACTGTTTGTGTCTTTTGTGCAATATATGTATCAGAAAATTAAAATAATAGAATGTTACAATTATTCTGAGGAAGACTTAAACTTGCTGTTCGATGCGTGTATCGTCCTTCCAGGCTTGCTGAACTTATATATGCAAGCTAAGGCATGAACGTTGCATAGTTCATACTTTCATTAATAACAAAACAATTCCTAATTCATAATACAATAATTAAATCATCGTAGAAAGGTTGTGAATTAGAGGTTCTTTCAATTTTATACATTTAATGTAAACAAATATTTACTAATCTTAATGCATAAAAGTGTACCAATAGTGGGTGGGGTAATTTGACTTCCAATTTTAATCACAATAGTGATTTTAAGCAGAATGCAATGCTGAAACAACGCTTATTCATTCTGTATTAAACTAATAGAAATTATAAATTTAATTGCATATGTTTTAAGTATATTAACAATTATCAAAAAATATAAATGTGCAAAAATCAACATCCAAAAATTGATGCCAGGCTACAAGGATACATCTATTGTTGTTCAAATTAATATAGTATAAGCTACCCGTTCCTGCTATCATGGAAATATGTCATCCACAGACATTGTTCTTTCCGAAAAATAATGGTAGAATTTGCCACTCCACTCAGTTCGTAGCGATATCGAAAATGCTGGGTCCTGGCTCAAGGCCTTGCTATCATGGAAATATGTCATCTACAGACATTGTTCTTTCCGAAAAATAATGGTAGAATTTGCCACTCAACTCGTAGCGATATCGAAAATGCTGGGTCCTGGCTCAAGGCCTTCCAATCTAGGTGTGATTTGTTCTTAAAAAAAGAACCCTAGAGGATTTCATCGAACACGTTTCTTTTTGTTGTTGACGATGGGTACGTTTATCCTTTAGCTCTACTGGCCAACGGTCCGTAGAGCTTAAGCCATGGTCTGTCGAACATCCGTTAAGTTTTCGATGTCAACGCTCAAGCTCCGATTTTTACCAGGTTTGGCCAGATTTTGCATTGGATAAAAGCTCGTACTCGTTCAAACACCTTAATCGAAAAAAGGCAGCTGAGTTCTGAAAATAGAGGATCTTACATGAGTACTCATTCATTATTGAATTTATTAAACGAGTTGGCAAAATGATATAATGCGAGGCTATTGCCGAACATTATATCATTTTTGCTAACGAGTTAATATAGCATAACTCACATATCGACTTTTATTGCATTTTGCCAGTACACGCGAAACCGAAATAAACCGTGGGAATTGGATCATAGTCCTTATCGAATTTGTTTGACAGGGCATACTATGCTTATTTTCATACTTATATAACTAGTGGTATATCAAACATATAGAATGGTGTTATACCACACCCACACCGTAAGTTATGTGATAAAATGTTTTATTTTTCTTTGTTAATCAGTTCGTTTTTCATCTGATCTTTACTAAACTTGTTCAGAATGTTAATATTCCCAAAACCATGGACGTGTTTGAAGACCAGTCATATTTGACTTACACCTAACCGTCCCTCACCGCACCCTGCCCAACCCCAGCCACCACGCTTGCCTTCGTTTCCTTTTTTAAAAAAATAGTTAATTTTATGAAGTTATCTAGGTAACAGAAGACAGTCTGAACAAAAGCACTCCTCCTTGAATGCTACTTTCCCAGTCCGATCTTTTTATATTTCTTTTCTTAGCTATACTAGAAACAACAGCATTGTGGCCCTTGACTTATTTCAAAATGCTAAACTTTTCTATGTTAACAATCAAGCTCCTACATATTTATCCGATCTTCACCAAACTTGTTCAGAATATTAACATCAATAACAAAAGCTGGGATACGTTTGAAAAAAAACCCCAACTATCCCCCGATCACACCCCATGGCCCATTCCTCTCGCCATTTATTTTCTTATATAGTTTTGTTACTCTTCTCAAAAAAAAAAAAGAAAAGAAAAAGGTTTGTAGCTTTCCATTTTTTTGTTCAAGAACTGGCGGCGTCCCAAAACACTTGAGATTAATGAAAACATGTTTTAAACTGCAAAAGTATTTCTTCTTCTAAAAAATAAATAATCTCAGTCATTAAAGGGACAAACGATATATTCACATATTTGAAAAACCAACGCCGGGACTTTAAAACAAAACAAGATTGCAATGGGCTCCTTTAATATTGATAAGAGTTTATCATATAATATACCATGTGTGTACAATTAGAATAACACGTTTTGCTAGAGGTGTTTCCCTTTTCAGAAATGGATTATTTTAACATTAATTAAAGTGCAAATAGAACCTCTAACTGGTATAATGCTCACTATAAATACTGAAAAGTGGATCCCTTGAAAGCAACAAACACAAACAAGAGCTAAAAGTAGCAAACCTCCGTTTTATTGAGTCTGTTCATGAGAGTTAATATAAAGTGAAAAACCTCTCTACCCTCCTAGCACCGGCTTAAGCGATATTCTGCTTTAAAGCATGTGAACATTCTTGATATCTAAATATGTCTTTGTGAAAATAAAGCGTGATTACCTTGTGTACCTTTAAAGGTATATTACATCGGTACATTTTCACTGCTCTCCTTTTGTCGGTTACTATTAACACAAAAATAAGTTTGAATGATCGGTATGCCGGCGTGAATGATCGGTATGCCGGCGTAATTTCCTTAGATTTAGGACTTTAAAAGAGTTGGTAGGACTTTAAAAGAGTTGGTAATAGGGTTAATTTGACGTTTTAATGATCAAATTCAGACTAAACGCGATGACCTGATCTGTCGCATCCCGTTAGTTTTTACACATAACTTGCTTATTTGCAAATCATTATTAATATAGTTGAATAGGTCAATGCAAGTTGTGTTTGCATATTAAAAAGTGTTGATTATATATATTGCACCAATAATATAATACAACCTATATATATATAAGCTTAAGAAAACGCATTAAAAGAAGAATGTCAACTGAAACATGAAATTGACAAACTAAAATAAGAATTAGTATCAAACCCTAATAAAGGAAAACTTGATAGAAAAGGAAAGACTTTTAGCGATTATTTTTTTGTAGAAAAAAGACTAATGTTATTATTAGAGCGAAAGCTGAATGGATTGAAGGAGTGGAAAGAAACACACAATAGTGTACTAATTTCTTAAGACAGCGCAGAAAAAAAGAGCAAAGTTATCAACTATTATTTAATTTAAAAGGAAGAAACAAAGCCCTATTTATTTTCTATAAAAACATATGAGTACCCTGTGGAGTCTTTAAATTATTGTCTTCTGCTGTTTTCAAAACATGTCCGCCTGCTTATCAGGAATTTAGGTCACACGTCACGCGGGAAATGTACTAACATAACAATTACCAGATGTGTTTTTTTTAACACAAACACCGATGTTTTACGGAGGCACACCGCCTTTGACATAACTCATTTACCATTTTTCATTTTTCGATAAATAAATCTTGTTCATATGTTATGAAAGGCAAAGGATTAAATCATCATTGCATCATAACATATTTTATTTTGTGTAAGTTTGGATACAGTTAATGACGAGGACACTGGTAAAGAGATCAAATATCCATAGGAAAATTATCCGTAGCCTTAAACAGTCTTATTTGCAAGATGTTTTCTGTTGTTGTTTAGAACTATTCATTAAGCATTCATAAAAACTGATGGCGAAATTTGCTCAATAAAAGTCCGCTGGCGTAATTTCCGCCATCGGTCGAAATCACATGACGGTCGAAAACAGATAGAAAGACGATACTTTATGTAGTCAATCAGTGAACACTTGTTTAGGCCTAACTGGTCATATACCACTATTGCATTTCCATAGGCCTCCATTATAGCCTTTTGGCCTACAATCCCTATTCCAATATCGGAACGGATGATACAACCTAACTTTTTTTAAAGAACTATCTTAGAGACACTCAAAAATGAGCAGCAAGTTGGGAGTATTGTATTGCTTTCAACCTCTAATATTGCATTGAAGGTGGGCACCCCAAGAATGGCAGTGAAGAAATTTTACTTTCTGCAAATATACTCTCAGTACAATTGTACCCATAAAAATGCAAATTTCAGTCAAAATATCCTAAATAAACATGTTTTGTGTTGGAAATATATTTTTTTGGATGTTTTATGGGGATTTGTTATGATTTGGATAATTTAATCCAATCAGAATCTACCTTACAATCTGACTATATGCCCTAATAGACCCTATACTTTTTTCAACCAATCAGAAGCCCCAAATCAATAGTGTATGTGACCAACTGCACAACATGAACGGCATTCTCCCTGCACATACCGTATTATGAAACAAAATGGAAGAATGGCCGCGAACGCTCTATGAAAAGATTTGTACAAACAATATAAAAATAACGGACTCTAAGAGTATCATGACGGAAAAAAACCATGTTATAAACCATTATATAGTACAGTTAATACGAAAATAACTCATATGAATTGTTTTTCCAAAGAAAAGAAGATTACATCAAGAACAACGCGACATATGCGAAGGACATATGAGAAAAAGAATATTGTAACGCTCTAAAGGAAATGCAAAATAACCATCAAAATTCCAGTATTCGACAGAATAACAACAGAGTTTGGACAACAATATTTTGGAATGATATTAAATACTCAAGGTCAAACAGAGTTGAGATGTGTGGTTAAAATCAGCTCGCTAGTATTTGTACCACTACTGATAAAATAATGACTATATTATGTTTTGGATTAGACAAAAAGGAATGTAAACATAAAAAAGAGTATGATAATGGACCTTTGGAAACGGCCGAGCACGACACATACGAACTATTGCAGTCTCGGTTTGATTGAGACTGTTCATGAGCGGTAGTGAAATTATGCTAGCTACCGCTCACGCCCTCTAGCCCCGGGTTGAGCAGAACTCAATATTCATAAAATCAATAGTACACCATTTTAACCATCCAGAAGATGGCATGCATATGGCGGTGGACATGGAGTACACTACTTCTCCATGTCGTACGGTGTATGGTCCCAGTATCTAATAAAATAAAATGCCCCGAAGAGCGAAATAAAGATAATGGAATTTAGTTTGGAACAGCGGTTATGAAGCCTGCGTATCACAAGTAACAGCCAAAAGACTAAATTAAAAAGCAGACAACATATCCTATGCGTGGTTAAACAATACCCAGAGCCTATTATCGGCCGGAGTAGTGGAACCATCGAATCAAAAATTATGTAAGAAAACAAAAGAAATTGAAAATGTACCACCGATAACTAAATATACGTATCGGGCTCAGCGAAGATAACCATTCTGTGAAAAAAACTAGGGATAAAAATGGATATTTGAAGAGATTTTTACAAAAATACAATTTAGACAGCTGAATATTTTCTCAAAAAAAAGAAAGAAAAAGTGGATATTTCACCTGGATATAAAGTGGTGTGAGACTACCCTCTTTTGTGTTATACACAATTCACATAATTGAGGATAATTAAGGATTAGAATCTGTGATCAGATTTACAGTTACAATAATGAGTAAGCCAACCGAACAAAAGGGTGAACAGAAACCTGTACAGAGAAAATTGTGTACATCCACCTCAGGCCATTCAACACCTGGCAAACCTAAACGACCATTCACTGAGGTGGCAGAATCGAGTGCAGAGGAATTTATGCTACTAAATCAACTGGTGGAGGAATTAAGCACAGATATGAAACTGCTTAGAGACAGAATCAACACACTGATGCAAAAAACAGATTCAATGATGACAAAAAGTGACATGGAAACTTTCATCAAATCTACTGTTGAAGGAATAATGATAGAAATCAACAAAAACATAGAGGCTACAATTGACATGCAGATTACTGAAAAGACAAACATGTTAAATATTAAATAAAGATGTAGAGTGTTTGAAAGAGGAGAACAGTCTGCTAAAAACTAAAATAAAAGTACTGCAGGAAAAGAGTGGTGAGACTGAATCAATGGCTAAGCAAGGGTTAGAAAAGGCCAATTACAACGAGCAGTACTCTGGGAAGAATAACTTTAAAGTAATGAACATAACTGAGAAGCCAGGGGAAACAGAATCCTCCCTCACAAAGGAAATCTGTAGTCTGTTTACAAAGCACGTTAAACACGGACAACATTATTGCCATATACCGTATTCCTGGGAAATCTGGTGTTCCACGTCCAATACTGTTGAAATTAAAAAAAAAACAGTGAAAAGGCAAAACTGATGCGAGTAAGATCGGGCATGAAGTCTGCAGGCACCCGTAGATGACGTTACCAGGTTGAGCTCCACCCTCATCACTAGGCTGAACGAACACCCAAAGATGGAATCAGCATGGTATTTCAACGGCGCAGTATATGGGAAGGCGAAGACAGAGAAGCGGTACAAATTCGATCTTTATGATGACATTGACAGTGTGATTACAAAATCATAGACAACAATTACATACAGTTTTAGTCTAAACTTATTTTAAGGACAGTGATCGTTTCCAATGTGTACATCAAGAGCAACAATGCTCTGAGACTCCTGGGTTTTGTGTGTGTGTTTGTGTGTTTTTTCTTTTCTTTTTTAAAGTCATAAATACATAATGATTATTGCAATAGTCTTTGTGATAAAGTCTAGAGTTCATATTCCATATACATGTAGACTGTGCGTTTTAGCAATGATGCTGCTATAGTGACGGACACTATTCAATATGCCAGCACCTACAAGGACAACAGTTTTATTAAAACTTACTAATAATATAATAAATTATATTTCATGGTTTGAACAGTACATAATAGAGGATTTATACAAAAATACAAAAAAAAAAGTTTGATGAGACATTTTACAATTTTATCGTAGCATATTATTACTAATTATATTTTTTTAATTGTTGATTCTGAGTGCTTAAACATTCAAGCAGTGATTTCAGCAGATAAATACAGACAATTGATATTATTAAAAAATAATGTCTTGCCTTCTTGCAAACAACAGGTCAACGAGTCAATTTCATGATATTTTTTGGTGATATAGGCAAGACATTTATTCCACGAAATTATTTCTTTATGTAAAAAAATCATCTAATAAACATAATGATGGTTGCAAGCTAGCCAACATGTAGATTTATGTATGATACATTACATGTGATAACTTAAGCTAGCTGAATAAAGCTTAAATGAAATAAAACATTGTAAAAAATAATTCAAAAAACTTAAAAAAAAAGCACAGTAGAATAAGGTACTTTTTGAGTTTCTTTATTTTACTATGCAATGTTGCATTGTAAATTCATTATTTTCACTCCCCACTTTTCACCATCTTTGGCATGATGTTTTAGGTCAACTGGGTGGTCATAGTGAACTATACACACTGTTATTATGAGTGATATTAAAATATTATCTGTAAACTGTGAAGGACTAGGTCATCTACCAAAACGTACAGATTTGTTTCATTACCTTAAAAGTAAAGATTGTCATATTTATTGTCTTCAACACACACATTTCAGTCCTGGAAATGACGGAAAGTTTTCAGAACTAGGTGGGGTAATGATTGTTATTTTAGTACATATAAGTCAAATGCAAGAGGAGTTGCGATTTTATTTTTAATAATAATTTTGAATACAATGTCCACACGACAAAAGCAAGATGAAAATGGTAATTATATAATGTTAGATATAATGGTTGAAAATAATAGATTCACATTGATATCGATATATGGACCAAATACCGATAAACCCTCTTTCTATAATAATTTATCTTCTGCTATTGATGAAATGAATAATGAAAACTGTATATGGTGCGGAGATTTTAATCTTGTATTAGATCCGGAATTAGACTATTATAACTATAAATTTATAAATAACAAAAAAGCCAGAGATAAGGTATTAGAAATAATGCAAGATAAATATTTGATAGATCCTTTCAGAGAAAATAATCCAGATCTTAAAAGATATACTTGGAGAAAAAAAAAACCATTGCAGCAGGCTCGATTAGATATTTTCCTGATAACAGAAAGTTTTCTTTCATCTGTCAAACAATGCATTATTGATAATAGCTACAGATATGATCACTCAGCAATTGTATTAAGTATTTGTTTTAATGAATTTAAAAAAGGTAAACCTCTTTGGAAGCATAACAACTCACCACTTAAAGACATTAATTATCTTCAGGCAAATAATGATAAAATAAAAGAGGTCTAATTACAATATGCCTATTACCTATATACAATTATGATACTTTAGAAGATATACCAAACAGTGAAATACAATTTACTATTAATGATCAACTGTTTCTCGAAATATTGTTAATGAAACTTCGGGGGAAATCCATCTCTTATTCATGTTATGTTAAAAAGACTACTGATGAAAGGGAGAAAACTCTAACACAGAATATAGCAAATATTGAACAGAAACTTACAACAGAAAAAATTGAAGATCTTGATATTTTAAAGAGAAATATAAAAAGATCAGACAGGGAAAGTAGCATTCAAGGAGGACAGTCAACCACAAAACACAGAAACAAACACGCAAACAGACAAACAAGAAGGCAAAAGAAATAATAAATGCAAACGACACATCACAAACACAAAAGGGTTGACAATAGGGCTACCGCCTTGGAATGGTCAATGGCAAAGTAGGCCACTGGGGGTTTAAACCGGTTCTAGGGTGCACCAAACCTCACACTTACCCTACTGTCATCCCATTAAAACAGGAGAGTGTAAATAAAGAAATCCCCGCCATGATCTAGTCTGAACTGATCGAAATAAGAAAAAACAAGGTTAAAGGATCAGTCATAAGGTCACGGGCTACAAACATTCAAGAAGGTGGAAAGCCCACGCAATATTTTTGTGCTTTAGAATCACATAATTACCTAAGTAAGATACTACCAAAACTGGAAAAAGATGATGGATCAATAATAACTGACCAATATGAAATTCTAAAAGAGACAGAATCATTTTTATAAAACATTATATAGTAGTAGGGAAAATACCTTGGAAGATATTAACCTTAAGGAAGATTTAAAGCATTTAAATATTCCAAAATTGAATGAAGAGGAGTCTTACAGATTAGAAGAACTACTAAACATATCAGAATGATCATTTTCGTTAAAAAACATGAAAAATAATCGTAGCCCAGGGACTACTGGGATACCTTGCGAGTTTTATAAAGTATTTTGGAAACAATTAGGTCACTTCATTTTGAGAGAAATTAACTATCGTTACGCTATAGGAGAATTATTCATTACTCAGCGTCAAGGAATTATAACATTATTACCTAAAGAAAATAAGTCAAGACAATACCTGAAGAATTATAGACCAATCTCACTTTTAGAGACTTTGAAAAGGCGTTTGACTCGTTATCATGGTCATTTATCCAACTTGCTCTGAAATATTTCAATTTTGGTCCATGTATTAGATCATGGATATCTCTCTTTTACAAAAATGCCCAACTATCTGTAAATCAAGGGGGTACTTTGTCATCGTTTTTCGGTATTGAGCGCGGTTGTAGACAGGGCGATCCCCTATCTCCTTATATTTTTATTTTATCTGCAGAAATATTGGCAATAAAAATTAGAGGCAATAAAAAAATTAAAAGTATAAGCATTAATAACACTGAGTACAAACTATCACAATTTGCTGACGATACTACAACTTATTTAGATGGGACAGATATGTCATTAAACGAAACTTTAAATGAGCTAGATAAATTTGCCAATGTTTCTGGACTAAAGGTAAACTTTGAAAAAAATCAAGTTGTCTGGCTAGGTATAAAAAGTACAGTTCTGAATCAAAACAAAATATAAATTGAACTGGGGCAGAAACAGATTTAAGTTACTTGGACTATCTTTTGACACTCCATCTTCCTTACAAAAATGATAAATATAAATTTCACTGAAAAAATAAATCAACTAAAAAGTAAAATTAAATCTTGGCAAAAAAGATATCTTACTCCTTTAGGCCGAATAACAGTAATAAAATCACTTCTCATTCCATCTTTTAACCATCTGATTTTATCCTTACCAAACCCATGTGAAAACATTGTTAAAAAAATCAATGATATACTGTTTAATTTCCTTTGGCATGGTAAGGCAAGACTAAAAAGTGCCATTATACGTAACGAATATTGTGAAGGAGGATTGAAAATGATCAATATAAATGCCTTTATAACAGCTTTAAAAACAACATGGATTAGAAGAATAGTAACAGACCAATTCAAATATGAAAATATCCTAAAGTCATATATAGATATAGGTAAACTGTTTAACTGTGGTATTTTGTATATAAATAAGAAATTGGGAAGTATAAAAAACGTTTTTTGGCAAGATGTTCTTAAGGCATACATTCACTTTGTATCAAAGTATCAACCAGTCAATGAGGACTTTTTTCTATCCAGCCCAGTATTTTATAATAAAAGTATATGTATAGGCACAAGTGCATTTTTCATAAAATCATGGTATAATAAGGGCGGACGAATAATAAATGACTTAATGGGAAAGGATGGAAAAATATATTTATATGATGAATTAAAAAAAAAATATATGGAATAAATTTAATTTTTTTACAATATAATGGGTTAGTGGTAGGTATCAAAAAAATGCAGGAAGAAAAAACAGATAGTAAAAGAACAACGAAGTTGGAAACTCGTGCTACCTACTCCACTAAAAATATATTTAAGAAATAAAAAAGGAGTAAAAGACATGTATCAAATATTAAATCAAAATAATGAATGTCCTAGTGGTCAAATCACATGTATACTGACAAACTTTAAAGACTGGTTAAAACAAAATAATGTGGAAATATATTTTGAAAAGAGGTCATTTATTTTTGGAATATATGATGAAAACACAAGTGTTCTAAATCAGCGTATATTGTTGGAAATAAAGTACTACTTATACTATTGTCGATGCTCAAAAAATAAACCTAGCCACACTACACTGAAAAATAGACTACAGCAGATGAAGAAATAGCAATTCCAGAAAATAAATATGACTGTTTCTTAAAAACATGGGAAAACCTTCATAACTTCTTAACATGAAAACCTAGAAACCTTTTTTTCTTTTTAAATAAATATATATTTGTATAAAACGTCATGCTGAGATGCCCCCACCCCACCCCTCCCCTCTTTTTTTCTTTCTCAATAACATCTCCCCATAGCTTAATTATAGTGAAATTATATTTATTAATAACACGATACTACACACTTGCCAGCAGACAATCATATTTTGTAGAGCAACTATAAATAAATTTATTCATATTTTTAAATGCATGAAATATATCTGTTGAGTGTTCAGTGTGTATGATTTGTGTATGTTAAGGATACAGCTATATATATATTATATTATTTAATTAGTACATTGAAAACATAACATTAAATTGCTGTAAAAAGAAATATAAAAAGATCGGACAGGGAAAGTAGCATTCAAGGAGGACAGACAACCACAAAACACAGAAACAAACATGGAAATAGACAAACAAGAAGGCAAAAGTAATAATAAATGTAAACGACATCACAAACACAAAAGGGTTGACAATAGGGCTACCGCCTTGGAACGGTCAGTGGCAAAGTAGGCCACTGGGGGTTTAAACCGGTTCTAGGGTGCACCAAACCTCACACTTACCCTACTGTCATCCCATTAAAACAGGACAGTGTAAATAAATAAATCCCCGCCATGATCTAATCTCTAACCAACAAGGCAGCATCAATAGGCAATATAAGTAAAATACAAATATGCTCGTGTAAATATAATACAAAAAAACAATAGCCTTGGAAGCCACAATGAAGGAACGCAATGACTTGGCAGAAGCCAGAGCAGTAAGAGAATACACCATTAAGGGCACGACAAGAAAGATCATGGACAAACATCAAACGCCACCGTCCCAATGGGCTTTAGGTAGGCGTCATCATAGGGTCCACAGCCTGTCCGGTCATCGTACAATTAAAGAGGAAAGCATAGTGGCGAACTGTGAAAGGGTCCACCACCAAGCATGCAATACGTTGCAGAATGATAGGGTCATAACCTCTTTTGATAAACTGTTTAACAAGTTTAACAAAGATAGTATGAAAGTGATCATGACCAAGAATCTTACGAAGTTTATAAATCACATCACCATAGAAGTCAGGTTGTGATAGTCCTTGTCGCAGAAGAGTCCTTAAATTACATTTATATTTGGAAAGAAGATCAGGGTTACGATAATAAAATTTTGCAAAGGTTTTACGAAGTTTATGGTAACGGTAACCCTGATTGAGTAACGTTTTAGTTATACAAAGATTACGAATATTAAAATCCTCAACTCGAGTACAAGCTCTAGAAAAACGAATAAGTTGAGACAGATACACCCCATAAGAAGTTGCTCGGGGAACATCCCCATCCAAGTGGGGATAATTAACAATGTCAAAATTAAAATCATCTCTCTTGTCATAGATTTTGCTAATTATTTTACCATTTTCAATCGAGAGATCTAAATCAAGAAAAGAAGCGTTATTATCAGATATATTTTCTTTATTAAGCCGAAGTTCTTTAGGATAAATATTATCAACCATAGTTGGAAAGAAAGGGTTGTCAATGTTCAGTATGTCATCCAGATACCGAGAGGTGTCATTAAACGCTTCAATAACGTCTGCCTGGGTATCTGGTGAAAGACTCAACATGAAATCTCTTTCATAGCAAAATAAAAACAAATCTGCGACAAGTGGTGCACAGTTCGTACCCATAGGGATACCAACAATTTGTCTATAAACGGTGTTACCATACCTGACGAAAATATTATTTAATAGGAAGATGAGTGCTTCACAAACTTCATAGCAAGTCCACATAGTATAATTTTCTAAACTGCCGTTAGTAAAAAACGCTTTAATATTATTACATGCCAAAAATGTAGTATTTTCTCTAGCGAATGTTGTTTGAATAAGAGAAATTAGCTTGTCTTTAATAAGGTGATGAGGTAAGGTTGTATATAGTGTAGAGAAGTCATAAGTGCTTATTGATGAAACTTGACCTTTATTGAAAATTTTATCCAGAACGTTTCCTGAATTTTTTATAGACCAAAATAAATTAATCCCAGAGTTTTCATAAGTTTTATCACAATATAGTTTAACGTGATCTTTAACGGCAGTAAGACAAGAAGTTAAAAGTTTGGAGATGTTTGTTGTGGTGCAGGCACTAGAATTAGAAATAAAGCGAGCCTTATATGGATTTTTATGTCTTTTAGGAATCCAGTACATGGAAGGCAGTTTATTTTGCTTATCGTTTACACCAGCCTTGAAAGTAGTGCACCGAGTGATATGTGCGGAAACAACATCATCCTCAGTAGAATTAACTGGAGTATACGAATTGGTGCTGCCGAGTTCCAGAGATAAAACATTGACGTAATGTAGGCGTCAAACAATAATTACATTATTAGCTACAGAGGGATGGTCCTCCCAGACCCCCTGATCACCACTAGACGGGGAGAATAAATGGGCTTCTATTTTTGGAAGCTGAAAAAATAAAATAATAAAAAAAATAACATTAATTCAATTAATTACTCATATGAAAATGGAAATTTTAGCAGTTATGCAAAAACAATCGCCGTTACTTTATAATCGAAAAAAGACAAACATTTAACTTCACTGACAAACTGGAGACTTATAAGTTTATTAAACGTGGATTATAAAATTTCTACTAAATGCATTGCAAACCGCAAGTAAAAGGTCTTATATATACTTATGACAACACCCAAAAAGTTTTTTTAAAGGTAGATATATTGGGAAAGGCCGCCCACTGTCGCCTTGTTTGTTTATAATAGCAATTGAAATATTATACAAAACCACAAGAAAACATAATGATATTAAAGGTATAACAAATAATAACAATGCAATGAAAAGCACAGCATTCGCGGATGATGCTACTTTTATTCT
This sequence comes from Cyrtodaria siliqua, assembly GCA_037043455.1. Classification (NCBI taxonomy): domain Eukaryota; kingdom Metazoa; phylum Mollusca; class Bivalvia; order Adapedonta; family Hiatellidae; genus Cyrtodaria; species Cyrtodaria siliqua. The sequence goes on from JAWPHD010006063.1 coordinate 40,318, forward strand.
AGATGGGTCAAAGAAAACCTTAAAACACTAGTTAACCTAATTGATAATTTTAGCAAAGCATCTGGATTAAACATGAACTTAAACACAAACAAATCAATAATATTACGCGTCGGTTCATTAAAAGATTCAAACGAAAAATACTGCGAAGATGAACAATTTATATAGACAAATGTCAAGAACTTAACATTAATCCAAAAACGTATGAATTTATAAAAATGTGTAGATCATTGAAAAAAACACAGCTTATCTGTCCAAGGAAACATAACGGTAATCAAAATATTTGCCTTACCAAAACTGTATAACCACAGACTTAGGCAATTTGATACATTTGCACGTTTAACAACTTTATACAATATACATAATTCTGACTTCATTTACTATTATACAGTTCTTCAAAGCATACCAAAATAGAAGGAAACAAGTCATAATCAAAGAAGACAGAACACATACTGATAGGTAAATCACTTTATTGCAACATCCAGGAAAACAAAAATGAGCCAGTAAGTTATTATACAACAAACAAGTTGAACAGATAAATACAAAATTACCAATTAAACCTCACCTAAAATAGGAAGAACATCTAACAAACATAGACTGGAAAATGATACATATCTCACCTTTCAAAAGCACGATAGATACAAAACTTACATAATTATTTTCAATATATAGAGGATCTGACATGAGTTGTCATTTCATACAAAATTTTATTAAACGAGTTCAGGAATGTGTTATTAAGCGAGCCTCAAAAACGACAAGAAACTACACATTATTGCTTGTGGTGAATCTACATACGGCGGACTGTTACCCTCACAACATCGCGGATTCAGTGCTATATCCATGAACTCCACGGACTAAACGGATGTTCCGGGACATTGACTAGACGAACGTACTGACACTGCACTTGATTCGGTCGCCATTTATTACACATGGTTAATATAAGGAAATACGTAATGGGTATATTATACGGAATACAAGCAGTTCCATGTAATAAAAATATATAATGAGAATTATACTCACAAATAAATGTCTCTATAAATGTAATATATGTAACACATGGCGCTGTTTATTTTTGCAATATGAATATTTAAATAATTGAACAATTGTTTTGGAAATATCATTCTACTTGAGCTTTTTGGACTGAATTACATAATTTCTTGAATTGACGTTCCAAACGATCTACTTTGGTATTCTTCAAGATAAATATTATGCGGTCATTTTAAACTGTGTTTTAATAATGGCTAATTACTTCATTGTTAAGATTAAGTATGCAAAAGAAGATTTCAAGTTTCACATCTTTCCTCTCATATATAGCAACAATTGAACATATAGACTGTATTATCGCCAGTTGCTAAGGACAAACTTGCATACCATTTGAAAAAAAGGGAACTATTAAGTTTAAATACAGACAATTGACAGACAATATTTGGTAAAAATATATCTCGCATGTCTAAATTGTATGGATGACATGGCTTATGCCAAACAGTGGGTGATTTATTATCAGCTTGCATTTCAGTAAATAATACGTATATCTAGACAAATTCCACAAGATAACTGGTCCACCTTTAGAATTTATACTATCACATAAAAGCGTGCTGTGGTAGTCCTATAAGTGTCAGTTGATGTTTACCCTAATACACCAACACATCGAATTCGTAATCAGTCTATGCGTTTCGACGTTTCTCACGAGAATACGTTAATTAGACCAAAATAATAAGTCTTTTTATGCTAATCAGATATTAAGAAGCAGGTTCGCATGCTAGATTGACATTACAGCTCTGAAAATAAGGGTTAAGTTTTAGTTCAAACAATATGTTTTGGAGGGTACACAACATTCCTTTTATTATTGCGAGAGAGTTTAAACACCGAAACATTATTATTTCAAGTTTCACATGTTGTAACGCATATTCATCTAGTATATCTTTTTTCAGTTTGTGGTTTTTTTTTTAACAGCCAGAAATGACTTTTCTTTTTCTTTGTGTCATATATTGTGGTTGTGTTATACAAAACAACAAACCCTGCAAATCATCCTCTCAATGTGAACATTTAGAGTTTTTAGTTAAAAGTAATGTTTAACTATTTACCGCCAGGTTGTTGGTATTCCTATGGGTACTAACTGTGCGCCACTTGTTGCAGATTTGTTTTTGTACTGCTATGACAGAGATTTTATGTTGAGTTTGTCACCTGCTAGCCAGGGTGAAATTATTGATGCCTTTAATAATACTTCTCGGTATCTTGATGACATACTCAATATTGATAATCCGTTCTTTGCTCATATGGTTACTAACATTTATCCACCAGAGCTCACGTTGAATAAAGCCAACAGTTCGGATACAGTAGCAGCATTTCTCGATCTTCATCTCTCGATTTTAAATGATTGTATTCATACTAAAATCTATGATAAGAGAGATGATTTCAATTTTAACATCGTTAACTATCCACACCTGGATGGAGATGTACCTCGTGCTACCTCGTACGGGGTGTATATCTCCCAGCTCATTCGATTTGCTAGAGCGTGTAATGATGTTATAGACTTCAATGATCGAAATCAAGTTATTACAAGTAAACTTCTTCAGCAGGGTTTTCGTTATCACAAACTACGTAGATCTTTCTCTAAATTCTACCGCCGTAACGAGGGCCTGCTGGAAAAGTACAACACCAACCTTAAGACACTTCTGCGACTAGGCATATCACAACCCTCATTTTATGGAGATGTGGTCTATAAACTTCGAAAGTTAAAGGGGTCTGACGGGTTTCCTGACCGCTTTACAAATTTAATCAGGAAGTTCGTCAGAAAAGGATATAACCCTTTGGTTTTACAGCGCACTGCATGTTTAGTGATTGACCCCTCTACAGTCAGTCATTACGCTTCACTTTTCACTTGTGCGATGACTGGACTACCTCTTGGGACTCTATGATTTTACCTTCTGAAACCCTAACTAAGGGAGATGGGTGCATGAGCTTTCGTCCCTCGGGTTTTCTGGTCGTACCCTAGATTGGTTTTCTCTTTAGCTGCAACTACTATGGTTGTTCAGTACGATTCTGGATACATCCTGAGATGTTTATTATTTTTTATGTGTTTTTTAGTTAGTTTTGCAGGATGTGGACTTTATTGTTAGAGAATTCCTTTTGATGGGATGTAGTTTTGTTTACACTGTCTTGTCGATTTGGGCGTTGAAGACAGGATAATAGCAAGGATTGTGCGCATATAAAATCGATTCAAGCTAACCAGTAGGCCTTATTGCCTACTGACCGTTCCAAGTCGGTAACCCTGTCTTCAGCACCCTTTCTGTTGTTTTTTGTCTCTTTCGTTGTATTGTCAATTCCTCGTTTGCAGTACAGTGTGGACCTACGATGCCATTGCGCTCGGACGCTGTGGTTTCTATAGGACCCTATATCTCATTTTTTCAAAGTTAAAATATAACAAAGTATTAATACACCTGCCACGTTCAAAACATAACGGACTTCCGAATGTATTTTCATAAACATTTTGGATATCTTTTATTAAATCCTCAAGGACGAAACAATGAGACCCATTCATTTAAAGGCCCAACTGCCGTATAAAAGCCACTAGATGGAGCTGGGGAAGGTTTTTGTTGAAATGTATTCATGGTTAATTTAGGGAGACCTTTTTCCAAATATTGCAAATTCCACCTCATAACAAATTCAATATTTGGCACAGAAGTAAACTGATATTAAACAAGTGCATTGGTAAAAAAATATGTGTGAAAAAGTATTTCTTATTCCTAGTTTCATTTTTTTTAAACCTAGCTGACAGAAATTTGAACATATACGGGAGGAGCCTATGGGGTTATGAACTGAGAAGTGTACACATATACACGTCGTGCAAAGCTTCTATTGCGTCTGTTGCCACGTGTGTTCACGTAATGAACGTGGTAAATGATGGTTTGGACGGAACGTTGGGTTATAAAGTGCATTGTTTTCCAGTCTTTGTCGGGAATGTTGAAAGTTGCTTTGATTGGAGCAGTCGTTTGTAAAGGGTGAAATTCACAGGCAATATGTAGTCAGTATATGCAATTGTATTGTACATTTGTATTCAATCGGCGCCGCCATTTTGTTTCGCGATGTTGCTACATCCGGTCAGCTTTTTTATGTTTCTCAAACATTAACTTGATACAACTTGCATATGATTCTGAAGTTAACTTTATTAGATATAATTATTGTAGTCGATCACTAATTATAATACAATAATAAATTGATAACGTTGTATATTAAGTGCATTAGTTAACGGTGAGATGATATACATAGAGAATAATAAATGGGTATTTTCATATCACACAGCTCGAGGGCTGATATGGGTCGAGGGCCTGATATACAGTGTGATATGAATACCCATTTTTTATTATATTTATCATATACTTCAGCAATGACTTTGTTGTACTGTCAACTTCAACTAACTTACTACGCTGTTTTCCAGGGAGAAAACAATAATATTGTTACGCGCTTGGGTAGCTGGTTGTTTATTTTTGTACTTTTATGTTTTGGTAGCTGACCGTTTATTTTTGTTTACTTTGTATATATATATCTCAGAGAGATCAGTCAAAACTCATATTGACTCCAACATGTGTTTCAATAATTTACTCATTGATCGGGGAAACGCAATAAACACAATGATCAATTCAACTATATATTTGATTTACCTCTATAGTTTTAATAGTAAAACAATGTTCTCTATATTTATATAACATCTGATATAAAGGTCTGATTATAAAATAATGATGCTTGAATATTCCAATGCTCTTTATGACAATAGGCAGAGGGACTTTAATTTCAAATATACAATCCCTTTATCTTAACTTTTCAGGTTTATTTAAATAGATCTACTTCAAATAAAATGTTTCACCTACAATGTGTTCTTTTTCTTTATATATGATTCTCTATATGTTAGATCTATATCAAGCGTCACAGTCGTCTCTCTCCTCGATTTTAATGCGAGAGGAGCTTATATACCCACACAAGTACTTAACAGTGTGCAGAGCACACAAAATAACTGTGCGCGCATACAATACTTGCGTAACACTATTCAAATCGGTGTACACACGTAAACTTTGTGCGCACACAAAACAGGTGTGCACTATCAATATACTATAATTAAATCACTAAAACGAATTTAAGATAATTATTACTCCTGTAAATCAATAGATATTTGTAATAATTACATGACTCTTACCTCAAATTTCCCTTTAATGCCTTTGGATGGCATAATTTGCTCACACAAAAACGTTTACATCATTTATGAATGACAGCTTCTAAAAGGTAACTATAGTAAACAACCCATAATGCACTGAGAAAATACATCCCAAGATGGCCGACGTAAAGCTGATGCACAATACACACCATGAATAAATATACTGCTGAAACAGACGTAACTTAGTCACGGTAAAGTTTACTACACTCAGTTATAAACATACCATCGATTAAAATCACAAATACAACATATCATATCCTGAATGGAGCATTATTGATACTGTTTACTTAACATTTCATGAGCTTGAATTTATCGGCATGTACAATAGAAATTCGTAAACAAATCCAAAGTGATATGTGAAAAGGTTCATCCTCTAATAACAATAAATAATGTTACATCGACATCTTAATACCAGGATATTACAATATTATTAATAGATGTAATCCCATTTTGATGTGTTGATGCACGTCTTTCGCGTAAACTTGTGTAGATCGACACGAATTTTCTTCCCGAAAATGAATGGCATTGACTTTTAAATTGTCTAATTCATAAAATAAATGGTCACACGTGGTTATTTTGTCCAAGGATGGTTCTATATCATTGAGTTTATTATAAATTTGTTAAACTATCTTTATGCTCCATGTATTATGCCTTATTTCTTTCTTTATTTTACTTCTATCTACTGTATCTATCGTCTCTTTTATTTCATCTTCTTAACATTACTAGTCCAGTAATTTCCGTAGGGATATGGTCAAAGATGACAGCTCAACGTACACATGTAGTTGTATCGCCATTAATCTGGCGAGAAAACAGGATGACAAACAGACGACAAACCATTCGAATGACACATCGTAGACAATCTTAACTAATCGATAATTTCCGTATCACTCCGTTGAAAGAATCATAAAGAACATTCGGTTATTTCCGTGATATGACTTTATTTAACCCTTTATTTCACGCGTGTGATAAAGCTTTATTGCCGGGCAACTACATCCTGATTGGTATGACTAGCTAAGTCTTTGTCAGAAACAACGTATTTATAGAGAAGTATATGATAAATGTATATATGCCGATGCGTATACATGGCGTTGTAGAATACGTATACATTGCAGAGGCGTATATTTTATTATTTTAATTCAAGATTAAAGTGATAACGTTGCATATTAGGTACATTGGTTAACGGTCTGATGATAGACTTGTATTTATGCCGATGTGTATAAATGGCGTTGTAGAATATGTATACATTGCTAAACATCATAATTAGAGAGTGGCTCATATTTATTTACTAGATCATGATTTGTTTGTGCAATGATAATTGTATAAGATTGTTGTGTTAATGAACCGACATCTAAAAGTATGTATTATTACAGCCTGAGCCTCCCGGGGTGAAGCTAAGCCTTTAGGGTGTGTAGGCCCGCTAGGTGATTCAACGCATAACGTAACGAGCGGTGGAGACGGTCCCCGTACCTGGACAACATGGTCAGGTTCTCATAGGAGCAAAATATTCCGGGACACATCGCGGGCCCGTCATCAGACCTCAGTGGAGGAACTTCAGCACACAAACTCGGTGGAGGTTATTCATCGCGTCATACAACCCTTGTATAAGGCTTTTGATGACAATCACCGATCATTGGAGTCGCGCATCGTGTTCATGAACAATCGCGCATCAAATACATTTTAGTGTCAAATATAGTCAGTCGACACATTCAGAATTTGTGATAATACTACGAAAGTCTTATACGTTCATGGGAATAGTCATTTTCATATTTCATGTGTGTATTCATTTGTTTTTCTTAATTATTGTATATATATTTAACATATTTTAAAAGTTGCATTAAACTTATGTAAATGCAGTCATCGACATTGATTTTTTCCTGAGTTAGTCCCAACCACTAGGGTCATCTTGCGACAGGCTTAGAGATAGGCAGTAGTTATAATTGTGCGTGAACCTCCGTAACTGACTTCTCCTAGATGGGATGTTTGTTTCTGTTACTATTCCAGATAACAAATCATCCCTACCATTTTCACATCAGAATCAGAAACTTCACCATGCACTTCAATATCCCACCCATGAAAATTGAATATGTATGTTCCTTACGATGTAATTTCTTATCTTATGTCCAGCCATTCCTAACAATAATTTGTACAGTTATGCTTTATTTTTTAATCTTTATTCTCAATTCAATATCATCCTATCATATGTGTGCCATATTATACGCATATCTTGTGTACTGCAGTGCAGTATATGTACGCTGTTTCTCCAGACAAACTATAATTGGCAATTCATTTTCATTTAACACTGGTAACTTTATGTCATAAAACGTTTGCTGGCAATGTGAAGTTATGTTTAGTCATCAGATTACATTTATATTGGCTCAAAAGTTCAAGCAATTCATAGGCCAGTGCAGTGGATATTAGATGAAAATAAAAGAGTAACTATAGGGTAAAATATGAACAATACTAAACAAATTGTCAGATGTTCCAATCAAATAAACAGAAATGATATACATGTACTAGTAGTTGGACTCATTAGATTGACAAACTTTACTCTGCAAACTCTGCATCCAGTAGGAGTTGTTTACATGTGTTATTTTTAGAGTCATTCACTGTAACTGACAGGCCTGCATAGCAGGTGTTATTGACAAGACACACCTTCAATATCTCCCTACCAGGGTAGGGAATGTTGCCCATTTAATGCTATATGTGTGTATTTGAGAGCTATTTAATGAACATTGTGTGTATTTGTGGATTCTTGGTGCGTCACCTTATTCTTAATTCGGTTTAACATTTGTTTTCCGCTGCCGAGTTCTTTGTTGTTATTTAATGTGGGACTTGTATCGCATTGTATATTATACATTTTTAACAATGCAATCATGTATAATGCAAATCCGGACACTGTCAGTTAATTATTGACCAATGTACGGAAATTACGAAAATAGAATGAGCACATTTACAAAAATATCCGTACACCTTTGACAACCAAATTTTATTTTTTATTTGACTGCTCCACAACCGACAAATAAAATTGACGATTGTCGTGAATTGCCATTTTGATAACCCTACGTTGCGGAAAAAAATGTACCGATTGGTCGTTTACCTATGCCGCTGTGAAATCACGCCATTACTCGTCTGCTGTATATAATATATTAATAGAACACACAGCGGAGGTCGATTTGTATACCAAGAAACGATTGTCTACACAATTTTATACGGATTCAGAGTTTTCATTAAAAACTAAACTTGCATTATTTTCAGTTACTAAAAGAAGAAGTACCGAATTTAACACGATTAAGCCAAAGCACAGACATATTAATCTGTGGCCAAGGCAATATGAATGCGTAACATCTTCTCTTTCAAGTGACACGATAGATCTAATTATTTTTCCAACAGGGTATTAATGCATTTTTGGTAATTATATTTGTTGTTTTTATATCAAATTACAACACTCTTTCAGATTAAAAAATATCACTGCTCTATCAGACTTGGCTTTCCCACTGTAATAGATCTACTGTATTTTATTTATAGACTATCGATGCAGACGCTTTATTCAGATTACAGGGACATTTACCTACGTGTGAAAATTGGGTTACTACTGTCCTTGTTCTGTTTGAAAAACGGACATGCGCAGTGCAACAGTCTATATATATATTTTTTATCTTACTGACGTCATCATTGTGGTAGAGTTACATCCCTTGCATGTGACTGTCGGGTGATACTTGCGCAATAAAAGGAAGCCGTGTGTTCTTCGATTTTTTTAATAATTGCCTATATGTGTTTTTTTGAAAGTAAGAAGAACACCGTGTGAGATTGGATGAACAGCGACTAGACGACACTGACAGCGAATATCACACCTTTATAATCATTGAAAAGAAATTTGATTCAGCTGCTTGAATTTAACTCCAAACTCTGGAGTGAAATGCCAAAAATAGTGCGTTTCTGACACTACTATCACTGAAAATCTAAAAGACAAAGTACCAGGTTTCGTGCATTTTTGAGAGCGCAAATAACTGTATTTCACAAAAAAAAATCAAAAAATCTTTTTAATCTGGAACGTTCTATTTCAGAATGGAAAAATGGATTTTATTCATAATAACCATTAGAAGACATCAAGTCGTGAAGAGAGACCTTAAGGTAATCCTATATCGTAGTTAACGACACACAGGGTCAACATTGTGCTGTACAGGTTAAACATAGTGCAATGTTGTTCGCGATCTTAAGATGACATTTAATTGAATTTGCGTCTACTTGATCAAACAAAATTAGTATTCGTTTTTCCCATTGCCGCTGGAAATCTAATAAATGAAGTTAGCGTGATACGTACTCATCTACATCGATTATTTTCAAGTGAATAAAATAATTACTAAGTAACAGATCCGGTTTTTTGTTAGCATTTATGCTTCTTAATAAGCGGTATGTCCCATTCAGTTCAGTGAACACGTGTATTTGATGATTTTACTTTACTGCTAAATGAAAGCAGAAATTGGTTTCTAAGAAAACATACATTTTTTTAGCTCGCCTGGCCGAAGACTTTCCAAGGTCATTATATCAATAAAAGCGAGTACAAGTTTGAAAACCAGCCAGATCAGATTAGTTTCACCGGAGTTATGGCCCTTGATTTGCTAAAAAATGCCATTATCTGTCTAATGAACACTCTAACACCTTCATTTATTACATGAAAGCCCGTACAAGTTTGAAAACCAGCCAGATCGGATCAGTAACACCCGGGTTATGACCTTGGTTTTCCTGAAAACAATGCCATGTTCTGCCTAGTGAACACGCCTCTTGCAACTTCATGTATTATTTTATCTTTACCGAACGTTGTCAGTGTCTCTATATCAATGAAAGCACATACAAGTTCGAAAACCAGTCAGATCGGATTACAACACCAGAGTAACGGCCATTGTTTTGCTGAAAAAAAGCCATATCCTGTTTTGTGAACAATCTAGCACCTTCGTTTATTATTGGATATTTACCAAATTTCGCCAGATCGTTAATATCAATAAATGTACCGACGAGTTCGAAAACCAGCCAGATCTGCCGATATACACCATACTTATGGCCCTTCATTGTTTTTTAAATATGCAATATGCTATTTTGGGAACCTGGTGTTGTGGATTCAATTCCACTGGGTGTTTTTTTATTTTTTTTATGTTGCATACTTAGTAAGTATGATGTGAAGATGTTAGCTGTTAGCGAAGTAAAACGTTTTTAATTATTTGATAATTTTACTTGAGTTATGGCCCTTTCAATGTGTAATATATATTATATAGGGACTCGTGTGTGTCTTAACTTCTCATTCATATTTAGGTGGATTGTTGTAATATTTTTGCATGCTTATTAAGAATGATGTGAAGATGTAAGCGAGAAAAAATATTTTTGATTTGATCATTTATATGAGTTATGGCCCTTTGCATTTTTAATACATATTTTATAGGGAAATCTTGGTGAGTCCAACTCCTCATTCATTTTCACTAAACGAACGCTAATGTGATATTAATACATACTGATAAGGGTTATCCTTTGGAAGCAACTAACACAGCCAAGAGAATAAAGTAGCAGACTCAGTTTTATTGATTCTTTATTTGTACATAATTCAGGGTGACTATACCACATGACCTATGACGTCATTATTGCTAATTCGTGAAGAAAAAAATTGTAAACATTCGCCCGCATTGGGAGTTTCAGAGCGCGATAAGATCTTTATTTCTTAACCATTTTCTACCAAAGAAAGCGCATTCGAACGCAAAAAAATGTACGCTACCCTCGACTGAAATTCTTTTTTTGTGAAAGTTGGTACTTTTGGCAAACACTTTGGAAAACTTCTGAAAATGCACCAGAACAAATTGCTAATCCATGAAGCGTACTTTAATTTTGCTTATATTATGAACAAAATCCAGGCATATACCCCGTTTTTATCACGAAAACTTACACAATATTATTTCACATCAGGTAAGCGAAAGGGTTTTGTGTCAAAGAACCAGTTCGCAAGAATAAATGCATTTTTAAATTATGCTAATCCGTGAAGTCGATTATTTTATGCCAAACCGTGAAGTCCTTTGTGTTGTCAATTATCTAAAACTTTATAAAACCTAAGCTATTTTGTCCGTCGTCAGACTTCGTCCGTCGATGTTGTCTTCCGTCGTCATCGTAAACATTTAAACAACATCTCTGAAACTACTGGGCGATATTGCATAATACTTCACAGGAACGATTTTCTAGGTGGTTATCTATCAATGTTATTCAGAATCTGGCAATCAGCCCAGAACTCGGGTTGTCATGCCAACAGAAGGAAAATATAGGAAGGTGGGATATAGTCCTGCAGTTTTATATTCCAGAAGAGTCCATTATAAACCCTTACTAAACACAGGGCTTTATATATGACGAGGATATGACACGGCAGTACAAACGCTGTATTCAACTGAAAAACTTGTCGTTTTTCACTACGCTTATTGTGGCGGTATGCGAGAGGCCTCGATGTACGGCGCACCCATCTACATTGCAAACAGACATTATATATCCTTGTTTTACTGTTTTTTTATATATTTTACTTTGCCAGAAAGCCAAATAAATAACCTATGTAATGGTGTAATTTTATTCCAAATAACGGTTAAATAAATAGGCAAAATCTCGAGTTGTGTATCACATTTTTGCTTTTCTTAAAGCGTTTACGTACATCACCACGTGTTTATTGTTTTGGTCATCAAACATTTATTGTTTAATAAATATTTAAATAAGATGCATGATTAAAAAAGCCATATAAATAGCCTTTCTAATGGTGTAACTTTATTCCAAATAACGGTTAAATAAATAGTAAAACCTCGAGTTGGAAAGGAAGCACATCGCATTTTTTCTTTTCTTAAAGCGTTTACGCACATCACCGTGTGTTATTGTTTTGGTTACATGTATTGTTTAATGAATATTTACATAAGATGCATAGTTAGAAAGCCAAATAAATAACCTTTCTATTGATTGATGTTATTTCGAACAATTTCTTCAAAGGTTAAATGAACGAGGAGAATCTCGAGTCGGTAAATAAAAGCGTTGCCGCAATCATCAAGCGGTTCTTTTTTTTCAGTCCAGATAATGTTTGTGACGATAACAAAACATTTAAAAGATTTATTAAGTGAGCAAAATTAAATTATCTTTTTTAACTTTTCTATAGATGTTTGTTAACAACAACTGGTAAAACCTCGACTGCATTGTGTGAGCAATAAAGAATCGTGTGATTAATGTATTCTATTGATATAACAAACACACATGTATCGGTAAAAAAAAAGTAAGACCGGCAAACGTGGTAATGATAATTCGAACAACACATTATTAGTGTGTGTTTGTTTTCTTCTCGGTTTTAAAGTCGGCTGATTTAGTCTTTTAATAAGCTAAAATTGTTAACGTTAAACTATATTGTGATAAAACTTATGTAAACTCTGGGATTATTTTTTTTTGGTCTATAAAAAATTCAGGAGACGTTCTTGATACAATTTTCAATAAAGGTCAAGTTTTATTAATAAGCACTTATGACTTCTCTACACTATATACAGCCTTACCACATCACCTTATTAAAGACAAGCTAATTTCTCTTATTCAAAAAACATTCTCACCACTTGTCGCAGATTTGTTCTTATTTTGCTATGAAAGGGATTTCATGTTGAGTCTTTCACCAGATACCCAGGCAGATGTTATTGAAGCCTTTAATGACACCTCTCGGTATCTGGATGACGTATTGAACATTGACAACCCTTTCTTTCCAACTATGGTTAATAATATTTATCCTAAAAAACTTCAGCTTAACAAAGCTAATATATCTGATAATAACGCTTCTTTTCTTGATTTAGATCTCTCGATTGAAAATGGTGAAATAATTAGCCAAATCTATGACAAGAGAGATGATTTTAATTTTGACATTGTCAATTATCCCCACTTGGATGGGGATGTTCCCCGTGCAACTTCTTATGGGGTGTTTGTGTCTCAACTTATTCGTTTTTCAAGAGCTTGTTTCTGTGTTTTGTGGTTGACTGTCCTCCTTGAATGCTACTTTCCCTGTCCAATCTTTTTTATATTTCTTCTTTTTGAATTAAACATAATACCAAGCTTTTATTGCCTTAGCCGTTATTTGTGTTGTAATCTTAATATATATGTTTGTTGAATAACCTTAACATAAACATTATATGTTTGTGTTCTAACCTTACCATACATTTGATTTTGCTCTAACCTTAACACATATGTTTGTGTTCTAACTTGAACATATATATTTATGTTTTAACCTTAACATATATGTGTGTGTTCTAACTTGAACATATATATTTATGTTTTAACCTTAACATATATGTGTGTGTTCTAACTTGAACATATATATTTATGTTTTAACCTTAACATATATGTGTGTGTTCTAACTTGAACATATATATATATGTTTTAACTTAACATATATGTTTGTGTTCTAACCTATACTATATGTTTTTGTTCTAACCTGAAAATATATGTTTGTGTTCTAACCTTAACATATATGTTTATGTTAACCTTAACATAACTTACGCTTTTGTTTTAACCGCCCAACTGCCGTATAAAGGCCACCAGATGTTACAGGGTTAAATCAGGGAGTCCTTTTTCAAAATATTGAAAATTCCACCTCATAAATTGTTTTAATTTTTGGCACAGAACTAAACTGATATTAAACAGTTGTATTGTTAAAACATATGTGTGTAAAAGTATTTTTTATTCGTAGTTTGAAATACTTTTTAAACCCATGTGAACCCATGTGAAGCAAATTTGAAAATATAGTGGAGGAACCTTTGGGATCATGCACTGAGAAGTGTACACACATACAGGTGATAGTGTTTACAGCAGACAACACTCAGCTTTATGGCTTAGAGGTAGGCAGTAGATCTAGTTATTTTGTGTGTGAACTTCCTTAGAAGTACTCTGAGATAATACATTTGTATAAATTCATGTGTTCCTGATAACAAATAATATCTAACATTTTCACATTTAACACCAGAATCAGAAACATCACCAATGTTCCCTCCTCAGGCTCAGTGATTTATGTTCCTTAATCGTGACAACATACGATATACTTCCTTATCTTATTATCTCCTTCATGTCCAGCCATTCATAACAATATTGTGTGCAGCTATGCTTTGTTGTTTGATCTTTACTCCCAACACAGTGTCATCTTAACATGTCAAAGTTATACACAGATCTTGTGTACACATAGGCTGTTTCTCCATACCAACTATAATTGGCAACTTTCATTTAACACTGATCAATATGTCATCAAATATTTGTTGTTCTGTTTAATCATCAGATTACATTAATTTATTTTGGCGCAAAAGTTCATAGCATTTCCTTTTTTGTAATAAAAAGTGCAGTGGAGATTAGATGAAAATAAAAAAGGAAATATAGAGTAAAACATGAGTATTACTAAAAAAAAATGAATACCGAATAACGTTTAACAGAAATGATATAGTTTGGACTCATTAGATTGAAAAATTTACTTCTGGCTGGTTTATAAGAATTTTTAGGAGTTGTCTTCATCCAGAGAGAGAGAGAGAGAGAGAGAGAGAGAGAGAGAGAGAGAGAGAAAGAGAGAGATACATGTGCGGTTTTTGAATGCAAGGTTGATTTATCAACTTGCATTCATAGTCATTGCTTTTGGCGCCTCCTCATCGCCATCTGGCGGATAACCTACATTGTGTTCTCATAAATCGAGGCTTAAGTCGTACATGCATGCTGATCTTACCAGACGATGCTGAAAACTACTATAATGCAAATAAACAGTTCGAGAAACTCTACGAAAAACACATTATGTATGAGTTGTGGGCGATTTTATTTCAAGCGATTTTTTGCAAAGGCAGAAACACGATGTGACGTCACGCGCACCTTCGCTTTACATCGACTTTAGTGTTATATTGGCGCAATGAGCCGATTCAGTCAACCAAAATTAAACGAGATTTCCGGAGGAAGAGTTGTATATAAGAGTTCAATATATTTATTATGTATAATTGTATATAGCATCAACTATTTCAAAAGGGTTTTAGTGTTCCGATGTCAGTGAATTATTATTAATGATATGATGAAATAAAGAAACATGTTTATACACTACTGGATTGTATTTTTTGTGTGTGTATAAGCGTTTATTTATCCTCGCTGTATTGCACTAAGCATTTTAGCGAGCAGACCTCGGTTTTAAAGTCTCATCCGAAGGACTGGTAAGGTAGGAAATACTTTTGAAATATTTCGATAATTAACCCAAATTCGGTCCTGGCTGGGATTGAACGCGCGATCCCTGGATTACTAAGCCGCAATGCTAACCATTACACCACGGCGCTACCTTCAAAAATAAAATGAAATATAGTATACATAGAAATCTTGTTTTCGTTTTATCTCCTGTATAGAACGTGAAAACAACATGAGTATTGCTTTATTATGTATTTGTATATAGCAACAACTATTTCAAAAGGGTTTAGTGATTGACGATGTCAGTGAATTATTAATTCCATCAACTCCCTGCATCCCCTACACCCTCACGTCACCACCACCTAACCTTCACAATTAAGACTTGACCTTGTGAATGAACTGGCACCATGGTTGGTGAGACAGAAGTGTCTTGTTTAAAACTGACTTTGAATAGTGGAGCATGCTGTCCTTTTTAATATGGATATTTCCATATTTAGTGGATGGAACTCCATGTGCTGGTTTCAATCTTTAGTTATACTTGTCCTGGTCTGCTTTCTATGTGAACCCACTTTTGCTCTTCTAAATTATGAATTGATGGGATGTTGTTTGATGAAGTAGGGGATTGCCTTGTACTGGGCATGGACTACCGTGTTCCATACCATTCTTATTAACACGGGCATATAGCACATAGCTTTTTATTGCACCTCGCACAAATTACTAGGAATTTCATTGGATTAGAGCGGTCACATGGTGACCCTCTATTATTCTATAGTGGGTCAATATATTTCATAGAGGGTCACTTAAACAATATGGATTACAATTCCGATTCAAAGTTTAAATCATTGGCAAATAGATATTTAAGGCGTTAGTAACAAACATAATAAGTCAATTAATAATGTTTTTAAACTGTATCGGTCAACGTAATGACGTCAAATTGCGCGAACGTCTCAGTGACGTTGACGCTCTATTAAAATGGGTTAAATATCGGTGTTTGCCTTAAAAAAGGTGCTCGATGCAATAAATCAGTTATTGGGTTTGTTACTGCCCCCCTAAAGAAATATGTATTTATTTCTGTAGGGGGTCAGTAACAAACCCAATAACTAATAGTCTGTAACCTGGCATTTCATGTGGCTGAAGCTGCTTCTTAAGTTCACTTACTTGTTGATGATATATACAAAGTCCATCGCACAAGAACCAGGACCCGTGTATTGTATTACAACCATGACCACTGCATACCACATTGATTACTAACATGCACTAACTAAGTATTTACATCACAAGTATAACTATCACGGCTACTCTTTACCACATTTTCTACTACCATGACCACTGTATATCACAATTATTACTACCATGACCACTGTATATCACATGTAATACTACCATGACTACTAAGACTAAATACCACATTTATTACTACCACGACCACTGAATACACCATTAATTACTACCATGACCACTGAATACTACATGTATTACTACCATGAGCTATGCATACTATTACTCACTGATACCATATTTATTAATAATAAACCTCATGTCAAACACCTATGTTAAATTTCCATACACTGTTATTTTCCCATTTTTGTAATACTAGTATCTCGCATTGCTTGTAATGCTCCCTGGAGTGAGTCACTGAATGATAGTCTTTTTTGTAATGTCACCACAGTATACTTACTGTCTTATGATTGTGAAGTCCAAGCAAGTTTATATGTATTAGGAGGTCCTCTGCTGAACAGTGTCTGTATACTTGCGCAAATGAAAATAAGGGAACATTTATTAAAATGGCGGACACAGTTTGCACAACTTTCTGTAGATGATTTGAAAAGTGTACTCATGAGTTCACAGCTGAAGATTCCGAAAGAACACCAAGAACCTTCCGCAAAAGGAGTTGAGAATAGTGATTTTGAACAGAGAGATGTAACAATGTTTTCTCATGTTTTATTTCAAAGGAATATTTAGAAAAAAATATATTTTTCAAACATATTTTTCAGAATATCAGAAAGAAAAAACTTAGAAGATTGACAAGTATTTACTATCCTACTCACAGGATTGCAATATTTACATATTACCATGCCCACTGTTGTCCGGGAAACCATCAGGAAAATTCCACAGGAAGAGTTCAAGTCGTGCTTTGGCAAGTGGGTTCGTAGATGGGAGAAGTGTGTTTCGTACAACGGAGAGTATTTTGAAAAAATGTGACTTTTAGATGTTTCAGACAGATATTGTTGACGCCATATTCCCTATATGCGTAGGGTGCCCCGCTCATCGTAACCCGACGTTGCCGTAGTGACTGTGAATTTTGCATCAGTGCAACGGGGTTAATTTCCTCTTTTAGTTTAGGTACAAAACATATCAAGGTACGTGTGGTCAAAATTTTGTGCAAATAACCGCATTATTAAAAAAGTTATGACACCTTTCCTGATACTTTTCGAACACCCCTCGTATATCACATTTAGGCCATTATGTTTTATTACTTGTTTTACGAACCATTAAGACGGATAATTGCTGTAGGAGGAAGGGAAAAAAATAAAAATTTGGTAAAGCATAGTTTAATTATTTCATTTGAAAGGAAGAGAATGAAATGTTCTATTAAAATCTGGGAGGAGGTAACATCACAATAAACTATCAAATTCCCTATGGAAATACCTATTTCGTTTTGTTGTAGGAGGGTTCGTAAAACGAATTATCAAAAAATAATGGCCTTATTACAACCATGACTTATGTAAACACATTAATTATAACCATGACTTTATATGATTATCACATTAATTATTACCATGACCAATGAATACCATATTACTACCATGACCACTTTATAACTCTTTATACAACACATTTACTATCACGCCCACCATTGCCAGTGTATACCACATTTATCACATTTATAACTACCGGGACTAATGTATACCATATGTATTACTACCATGATCTATGTAAATCACATTTATTACAACCATGAATACTATCAGGGTTTCAACTAGAGATTTCGATAAACTTCTGTGGTTAAACATTTCCATGTTGAATCAAATTGCTGATGGAGTAGATCTACATTTATCATATAGACTGAAGAGGTAGCCCGATTCCGCCCCCTCCACCTCTATATGGACTCACAGACAGATTCCCCCCCCCCCCCCACCACCCCAAGATTGTCAGAGAAGGCTGGATTTTTCAACAAATTGAGGGACTGTTTTTTTTTCCTCAAGTCAGAGACAGGATATTTTTTTTCAGCAATTCAAGGGCCAGAATATTTTTTCAGGAAAAATCCCCCCCACCCCACCCCCACCACAGAAATCCAATTGGTCGCTACCTTAATAGTTGCTCTACCATTCTCACCGGTCTTATATGTCTGTTGACAATTTCATCAAAGTCTTTAATATGTTTATTATTTCCCTTATTTTCCCATAACACTTGTGACTTCCTATCATTGTAACAGATTTAAAGCCGTTATAACAGATTGTCCGTCATTTGCCCTTTGACCTTTTTGTTGTTAACACTCTAGCACCTTCATTATTTATCCGATATTTACCAAACTTGGTCAGTGTTTTCATATCCATGATAGCTCGGACAAGTTCGATACATCAGTTATTACCCTTGATTTAAAAAACAACAACAATAGTTTGCCTGGTGAACACACTAGCAACTTTATTGTGCATCCGATATTTACCAAACGTAGTCAGATTTCTTTCTCATGGTATTAACATTGTAGTACCTTTGACGCATAGGATCAAAGTCTACACATTCCAACAAGATATGTTTGATCGTTAACGGTGCAAAGCAGGGTATACATTCTGGTAATTGATCACCTTGTAATACATATGAATGAGTATAACGTATATGCCCTATTCTGCACCGGGCTAGGACAACTTCTTCTCGACGAATGGGTCTACTAGAAGAAAACCATTCCCCAAGTAACGGTTTAATTAAATGGAGTTTATTGTTAACTGACAAATCCCAAGCGACTTGCCAAGAGTTACGAGTAAATGTGTTAATACAACTTTTAAAATCAGTATAAGGTAATTTAGCATTACATATATGTAAACCTAGGTTTAACCCCTAGAACCTGGGTTTAACCCCAAGTGGCCTTTCTTTTGCCAATGACCGTTCCAAGGCGGTGGCCATATTGCAAACAGTGTTTGTGTTTGTGACGTCATATACTTTTATTATTTTTTAACATTGCCATTCATGTTTGTTGTTTTGCGTGTTTGGTGGTTTACTGTGTTCTGTGAAAGCTGCATCTACTGTTATACTTATTTCTAAGGCATATGTTTGCGTTCTAACATTAACATACATATGTTTGTGTTTTAACCTTAACAGTTATGTTGTGTTCTAACAGTAACACATATTTTTGTGCTCTAAATTTAACATATATTTTTTTTGTTCTAACCTTAACATGGATGTTTTTGTTCTAACCTTAACATATATATATTTGTATTTGTGTTCTAACTTTAACATATATGTTTGTATTCTATCCTTTCCATACATAATTATGTTTGTGTTCTAACCTTAACATATATGTTTATGTTCTAATTTTAACATACATATGGTTTTGGTTTAACATTTACATGCGTGTTCCTCTAACATGTCTAACCTTAACATATATTTTGTGTTCATCATTTACATACATATTTTTATATTCTAACTTTTACCATGTAATAGCTGTACTGGGTACTAATCATTATTTTCTTTAGCTGTTTTGTAACCTTCAAATTCATAAATGGTAACATTTATCAGGTCTGGGAGTAGTTGAATTGGATATTACTTGAATTTTGTGGGTAAATACATTCAGCTAAATAACATAATACTGAAACATTTATTTTAGCCGATAGGATGGTTGGACTAGCTGATTGTTCCGCATTAATTTTATTGATTGTTGTTATGTTAAATATTTTGTAAATGATACACCTTAAAAAAAACGTGTGTGTGTTATTGATTTTCGTAAATATATTTGAATGATGATATAATCTGTTCTTAAACTGTTCTCATCTTTACAATACGTATACCTCTTATACCTCTTATAAGTATGTTGCGTAGAAGTTGGTAGGTTGATATGGTTTTTGGTTGTGCAGATGCAGATGTGTTGTTTATGCATGGTTATTCATTTTTATTTATTATTGATTATTATTATTATTATTATTTATGTTATAAATGCGGATATTGTAGTAGTACTAGTTGTTGTCGTTGTTGTTGTAGTAGTGGTAGTAATATAAATAGTTGTTTTTGTTATTGTAGTAGTACTTGTAGTAGTAGTAGTAGTAGTAGTAGTAGTAGTAGTAGTAGAAGTAGTAGTAGTAGTTGTTGTTGTTGTTGTGTTGTTTAAATATAAATGTGTAAACTTACGTATGATTCGTTTCCTATTTTGGAGCGAAACATAAATGTCAAAGGAACTATAATATATGTTATTCATACCTATATCACTAGAGTTTTCCTATCTTAACATTTCTATACTAGACATATATGAAGGCACGAGCCCGAGAAAGATTTCCGTTAACTGTCATTTAAATGAATATTCCGTATACCGATTCAAAACAAGAAGTATGCTTTCTAATTTTCTTTAAACATATTTTATTTCTCTTTCTTTTAACAATATGGTATATGAACACAATAAAAGAACAACTTATTAGAATGAAGGCACAATATTTTATGTTCAATCTTTTTTCACCACAGAAATGCGTTTCAACCTCATTTCAATATTTTAGTTTCTTAAAAGTAAGGATCATATTTCAGTATTTGACATTTTAATAAATATGTTGTCAAGTATTGCTCTGTATGTGTGCTTACACAAACGTATGCTTGTTTTACTTGTTTTAGAAGACACTGAACATGAGAAGTATAGGTACAGATGGATTTAGTGAAGTATAGGTACATGTGCATTTACTGACATATATGTACAGGTGTATTTAGTGACATATAGGTACAGGTGCGTTTAGTGACTACTTAAGCTTCATGTAAAAAGAGTATGAACTTGGACATTTGGAAATCGACGACCACGTTACAATACTGCAGTCATGGTTTGATCGAGATTTGTTTATGAATGGTAGTGAAATGCTTGCAACCGTTCACGCCGTATAAAACCATACTGAAAGTGCACACGTTCTACGTTTGCTACTAAACATTATTTATATTAGGAAGCTATTTGAAAATAGGCATTGACTGCAGAAGCATGCCAGACTCTTATGGGAAATAAGCATTACAATTACCCGTATAATGATATAAAACAGATTCGTGATATACCAGTTCAACCATCACTTGCACATTATATCACACGCACAAGCCAATATATAAAAGACACGAAGAAGGAAACACATTGCATTCCTGAGCTGTATGGTCCCTATGATCACAATGGACATTTAGAGCAAGTTGAGATTTATATTGACTTATGGTATTGAGTTAAATAAATATTGAGTAAAATAAATATTATAAAACAATTTATGGTTAAAATACTATCCTTTTTTTACTTGCTCATCTGCAAATGTGCAGCTTAAGTAAAATAGCATAACCTACCCGTCATACGGCAATAATCATGATCAACTACTCATTTTGCTAAGAAATAATAAAACAATACTATAAAATAAATTGAAAATTATATACAAAGCGGTGATAATTAGTTTTCATTTTACGGTCAGTGGCAAGAAGAGCTGCTGGTGCGTTCAACCAGGTTATAGAGGGCACCAAATCTCACTCTTACCTTATTGTCATCCCAGTAAAACGGGACAGTGAAAAATTGTATAGGTTGTCGACTGTATGGATTAAACAAGTGTTTGAATGTTTTTTTACGTAATTGTTAACACATGTTAGGCCATATATCACGGTCGATTGTTTTAGGTAGAGGAATACCACTCTATCTTTCCTGGGTAGAACCAGTACTATATACCTCCCGCCATCCGTAAGAATCGATACTTTCCCACTTGATAAGTCGAGCTCCCAGTGAGATTCGAACCCGCAGCGGAGAGAACAAGAACGTTTAAGACGCAGCGTCTTTACTATCCCGGTCACAGAAGCGCTTGGATTAAACACAGATAGATGCTAAAGCCGAACACAAAACGTAGCAATGGAAAAAATAAACGCAACTCGGGAATTTTCGCTATATAGTATATGTATAAATAGAATTGTACATGGCTACATTAGTCGGTATAGATTTTTCCTTTCGGTAAAAAGACTAAAACAACACATAACACACCAAATGTTGTCCCTTCAAAGTTTAATTATTGATGGAATACGCGTTTGTCTCAAGCAGGTAGGGGAATATAAGATGTAACATTTTGCAATATCTTTACATTAAATACAGGGTTACCGCCATGGTACGGTCGGTGGCGAAAGAGGCCAATGGGGGGGGGGGGGGGGGGGGGGTTGTCCCTTCAAAGTTTAATTATTGATGGAATACGCGTTTGTCTCAAGCAGGTAGGGGAATATAAGATGTAACATTTTGCAATATCTTTACATTAAATACAGGGTTACCGCCATGGTACGGTCGGTGGCGAAAGAGGCCAATGGGGGGGGGGGGGGGTATAACTCGTTTTTATGGTGGAAACAATCCCATGCATAAATAAAGGAATCCCAACCAAGCTATCACTAAACACATTTGCAATTGTCAAATATTTCCACTTAAAAGGTAATATTCCCCGAGGAACTTCTAATGTGGTAACTCGTTTTTATGGTGGAAACAATCCCATGCATAAATAAAGGAATCCCAACCAAGCTATCACTAAACACATTTGCAATTGTCAAATATTTCCACTTAAAAGGTAATATTCCCCGAGGAACTTCTAATGTGGTATATGTTTGTCAACTAATTCGTTTTCCTAGAACTTGTAGTCGAGTTGAGGACTTTAATATTTTTAACTTTTCTATCACTGAAAAGCTACTCTATTAGAGCTACCTTCACCATTTACTAAGAAACACTTATACACAATATTATTACCGTAAGCATGATCTACCTTTAAATATCATATACATTTAAGGGACTCTTAAGAGACTTCTGAAACATTGACTATCACAATATTTCTTTATATGGTGACGTTTACAAACGTCTTACGATCATTGGTCATGATCACTTTCATACACTCATGATTGCACTTGTTAGTAATTATACAAAAATCACCCTATCATTTTACAACGCACTGCATATTTAGTGGTTGATACATTTACAGTTCGTCACTATGCTTTCCTCTTTGATTTTGATATTCTCTTGTTGCTCTGTTTGTGCAAAGTCATTGATTACGTGATGTTTTTGGTTGACTGTGTTTTGTGAATGCTACATTTCCTTTTCGACTTTTACATCTACATGCAGTTTTAATAAACGAAATAATTACAACACGACGTCGTTTATGCTTATATGAATAAAAATATATTTAGAACGCCAACACAAATGCAGTAAATTGACCTGTAAAACGCCGGAGTAAGAAATTTAATCTTAATATGTTCGGCAAAATATCAATGAAGAAGAACAGAAAACTTTACCAATCTTCATGTCAATAATGAAATAGAAATCGTAGTAGTAAACTGTAAATGGGCAAACCATTTAACATAAAGCACATTGCCAAAAATAAGATAATAACTCTTTTGATAGCTTTCTTAAATGTTTTTATAAATATGTTAAAAACGTGATTATGGCGAAAGATTTGTAGGAGGTAGTCGCATCACCATGTAAATCGTGTTACAGTTTCAGAAGTAGAACTATAACATGTGGCGAAGCTGTAACGAAGCTCATGGTAATGGTAGGCTTGCATGCCATCTTCGGGATGGTTAAAAATCTGTACTATTGATTTGAGAATATTGAGTTTTGCTCAATCCGGGGCTAGGGATCGTGAACGGTAGCAAGCATGTTTTACTACCGTTCATGAACAGTCTCAATGAAACCGATACTGCAATATTTCGTATTTATCGTGTTCAGCCGTTTACAAAGGTCCACTATCATTCTTTGTAGACAGCTTAGGTAAACAAAACGCAATTACATTACAGCCATGACATTTTCTACAAGTCCTACAAGAAATAATAATACGCGGAATAGCATATGATGGGGGGAAATCCTCGTTGAAGTAGCGTTAATTTAAGACAATAACTAGGAATGTGAGGTGTTATTAACGGCTTCGATCACACGTGCCTTAGTTGTGCAATTTCAACACGAACTCTTTTTTTATTGTTATTTAAAATCAACAAGGGGTTCATTGTAAGTATCCATTTCATCGTTACATTTGTCTTTTAACATTAGTTGTGACACAAAGGACATAGGAACTTATACGTTTCTCACAAACTGCAAACAATGTGTCTAAATTACTGCTCTTATACTGCTTGCTACTAGCCAAACTTATTGTCATTACCGCTCATGTACAGACTCAATAAAACCGAGTTTGCTACTTTATTACATGTTTGTGTTTGTAGCTTCCAAAGCATCTCTCTTATCAGTATTTATATTCACACTACCGTTCTTTTATTGCAGTGTGACGGCTATGAAAAGTCTCCCCATGCTACAAATCAGTAGTGGTATTTTTGCTGGTCTATTGGGATCAACGAGCACAATATAGGTTGTTTTCAAGTTGAAGTAGAATACCGCTTAATCCGGTGCTAGGCTTTGTGAGAGATGTTGCTTCTCACATTACCTCCCATGAACAGACAAAATCAAACAGAGTTTGCTACTTTATTCTCTTGGTTGTGTTTGTTGCTTCCAAAGGATCTCCTTATCAGTAATTTTAAAAAGCAAACTTAGCTTGTCGCTGATAGTCCTTGATAGTTTGGTTTCATGCACAATTAAGCAATTCTTCAATAATCATGATACTCCTGATGATAGTTTAATATATTTGCCAACTAATGTTCCTGAGTGAATTGTATAACTATAATCGAGACCATTTACCAACAAAACTTGAATACACACCACTTAAACTCTTAAATAAATCTTAGTTTGTTTATATTATTTACATTATGTGTTTTGTATGAACATTACTGTTTGCTTATTTCTCTCACGAACATGATTTATTTATGCTATCCGTGATATTAGTAGTGCGCCTGTTTTCAAGTATTTCTCTAAGATATTCCAGCGATTTCGTTCATTTGATTTGCATTTAGATGATAACGGCAAATACTTACTTATCCTCGCTAATTTCAGAGAAAATCAAATTTACTAAGTAATTTGATACTACTCCTGTACGAAGATACCATTCATTAGATTTAAATAATTCTGTAAATTACAAAAAACAGACAAACCATTTCAATTGTGCGGCTAGTTCACATCACGATAATGTCAAATACACTTGGATCACTGTTGCACCGTTAGACGATTTTTGCTGTCTGTAAACATAAAGTATCACCATTAGATGATGAACATCTGTATTGCACTACAGGTTAATACATATTTTAAACGTAAAAATGCCACCATTGTTTGAAGAAATATATATGAAATTGTATTTCAAGCAAATATTTTCAGTGGTCATAAACTATGATTTGTGATACACCTGCATGTTTGTTTATTGTGTTGGTTGCCTGAACTGATTATAGTCTACACTGCACATGTCATTATATCATGTAATTACTTTTAATCAGGCTGCACAGTAGCTAAACACATCAGTGATTTATCACTGAAACTCGGTATTGTCCGTATTTTCTTTATTGATTATTAACGCAAAGGACAAACTCGTCATTTTTGTTTTATTCCTCTAATAATTTATTTAAAGTAAGTATATACTAATGGTTCAGTACTTGACAGTTTTTCTTAACACAGCATAATTATGTCGGACGAGTACATACCAACCAAACACACTTTATTGGATAAGGTACAACTTTTCCTCTGGATATTCATCCCAATTTAACTGAGCTTAGATGAACGATACCTTGATAATTATGGACATTAATGCTGCGGTTCGGTTGCATTTAATTCTAATATATTTAAAATGTAAACGTAAATGTTGTTATAAAAGTATAACAGGAAATGTAACATTTAAGGACCACTGTCAGCCAAAACTACACATAGAAACAAACAACATATATGAATATAAAAATCATGGAAAGCAGCCACAAAGCAAGTACTCAGTGACTTGGAAGAAGTCAAAGCAACAATAAAATAAACCATTAAAGACACGACAAGACTGAATTTGAGACAAACAACAAATATTACCGTCCTTTCAAGATTACGGCAGCTGTCATCGTAGGATCCACAATTTGTCCGGTCACCGCACAATCAAACAGCAAAAGCATAGTGGCGAACTGTAAATGGGTCAACCAATAAACATGCAGTGCGTTTCAAAATGATAGTGTCACCTATTTCGATAGACATTTTAACAAGTTTTGATAACGATTGTATGAAAGTGTTCATGACCAGACCACGTATCTTACGAAGGTTGTAAATCACTTGACCACAGAAGTCAGGCTGTGATAATTGTATACACCTATAGTTATAATATACAATACTTGTGCAATATCCACAGTTATACGCATTATGGAAAGCAGCATTTTAAAAATAGTCAATCATATTTATAAAATATTGTAAGCTGCCACACTCGAATATTTTGTATTATTATATCCTGCATGTAAGTACTTTCTGACGGCTGGTTTGAACTTGATCGAGTTTATAATCCTCCTTGGTTTCTCTTGTTATTCTACGCATTGCTATCTTAGACATTGTTGCGATATGGAAGAGTACTGCTCGTTTTGTTATCTTGTTGTCTGACTTTTGCCAAGTCGTTGAGTATTTACTTGTGGCTTTGTAGGCTTTTCTTATTTAATATTATATATACATGATCATTTATGTGTTTTACTTATATTGCCTATTAATGTTGCGTCTTGTTTGTTAGAGATTATAACCTGGCTTTTTTTGCCACTGACCGTTACAAGGCGGTAGCCCTATTGTCAACCCGTTTGTGTTTATGATATTTTATCTTGCTTTTTATTCATCTTTAAAGTTGTTCTTTGTTTCTGTGTGTGTTTGTGGTTGACTGTCGTCCTTGAATGCTACTTTTTCTGATCGATTTTTATATCTACTTTTCGTGTTAATCGATGTGAATTAAACACTAAAGTGTAACAAGTTGCCAACAACAAAGAGTGTAAAAATATCGCATTACAGCGTACGGTACATCGTTCTTAAATGTGAAACCTTTTAAATGAAAAAAAAATATTTTGAAAAATACACATTCTAAATGTTTACGACTGTTCCTCTTAACGCAAACCAAATATAGACTTACAGTACATAAACATTTTAGCTTGTCTGAATTTCAACTTTTGCGAAACGGAAGTGATTTGACTTTGTGTTGAATCTGTCACAGAAATGTTTCTACAAACACACTTAATGTATACCGAATAACGGCTACGGTCCGTAAACATCTTTTTTACGCACACAGACACCAACTTACAATCAAAGGACTGAAAGTCTGTCAATTAAGGATCCAATATATATGCGGTTTCTAAAAAGTTATGTTTACCTACGCAATATAGATATAAAAATCGAACAGGAAAAGCAGCATTCAAGGACGACAGTTACCCACAAACACACACAAAAACATAGAACAAATTTAAAGATGAATAAAAAGCTAAATATGACATCGCAAACACAAAAGGGTTGACAATATGGCTTCCGCCTTGGAACGGTCAGTGGCTAAAAAGGCCGCTGTGTGTTTAAACCAGGTTCTGTGGTGCACCAAACCTAATACTTACCCTACTGTCAACCCAATAAACGGAACAGTGTTAATAAAGAAATCCCCGCCATGATCTATTCTCTCACCAACAAGGCAGCATTAATAGGCAATATAAGTAAAATGCAAAGATGGTCGTGTATATATAAATACAAAAAAACATTAGTCTAGAAAGCCACAAAGAAGGTACTGAATGACTTGGCAGAATCCAGAGCAACAAGAGAATACACCATTGAGGGCACTACAGGTCAAGACTGCAGACAAACATCAAACATCACCGTCCTTTTGGGCTTTAGGTAGACGTCATCATAGGGTCCACATCTTGTCCGGTCATCGCAAAATCAAAGAGGAAAGCTTAGTGGCGAACTGTAAATGGGTCCACCACCAAGCATGCAGTGCGTTGCAAAATGATAGGGTCATAACCTCTTTTAACAAAGATAGTATGAAAATGATCATGACCAAGGATCTTACGAAGTTTGTCAATCACGTCACCATGGAAGTCAGGTTGTGATAGTCCTTGTCGCAGAAGTGTTCTTAAATGACTTTTATATTTGGAAAGAAGATCAGGGTTACGATAATAAAATTGTGAAAAGGTTTTACGAAGTTTATGGTAACGGTAACCCTGATGGAGTAGCTTTTTAGTTATACAAAGATTACGAATATGAAAGTCCTCAATTCGAGTACAATCTCTAGAAAAACGAGTTGAGATACATAGACACCCATAAGAAGTTGCTCGTGGAAAATCACCATCTAAATGGGGATAATTAAGAAAATCAAAATTAAAATCATCTCTCTTGTCCTATATTTTGCTAATTATTTCACCATTTTCAATGGAGAGATGTAAATTAAGAAAAGAAGCGTTAGTATCAGAAATATTAGCTTTGTTAAGTTCTTTACGGTATATATTATTAACCATAGTAGAAAAGAAAGGGTTGTCAATGTTTAAAGAGACACGCGGTAATCTTGAAGTGTTTGAAATGGCTGTCTCGATTTATATATCCAGTATCTTTTTTAGCTCTACTGGCCAAGGGCCATCAAGTAGAGCAAGGGCCAGAAGAGCTTATGGGATGGTGTGTTGTCCGTCGTCTGTCCGTCGTCCGTCCGTCGTCTGTTAACTTTTGTCTCGTTAAGACAATAGGGCCTTCATTTTTCATCCGATCTTTACCAAACTAAAACAGATTGTTAATATCAATGAAAGCTCGGACAAGTTCGAAAACCAGCCAGATCGGACTAGTAACAGCAGAGTTATGGCCCTTGATTTAGTTAAAAATGCTATGTCTTGCCTCGTTAAGACGGTAGGGCCTTCATTTTTCATCCAATCTTTACCAAACTTTATCAGATTGTTAATATCAATGATAGCTCGGAAAAGTTTGAAAACCAGTCATATCAAACAAGTAACAGCGGAGTTATGGCCCTTGATTTAGTTAAAAATGCTATATTTTGCCTGGTTAAGACGATAGGGGCTTCATTATTCATCCGATCTTTACCAAACTTGGTAATGTTGTTGAAAGCTCAAACAAGTTCGAAAACCAGCCGTATCGGACCAGTAACAGCGGAGTTACGGCCCTTGATTTAGTTAAAAATGCTATATTTTGCCTCATTAAGACGATAGGGGCTTCAATGTTCATCCAATCTTTATCAAACTTTATCAGATTGTTAATATCAATAAAAGGTCAGACAAGCTTGAAAACCATTTATATCGGACCAGTAACAGCGGAGTAATGGCCCTTGATTTAGTTCAAAATGCTATATTTTGCCACGTTAAGACGATAGTGCCTTTATTTTTCATCCGATCTTTACCAACCTTTAGCAGATTGTTGATGGCGATGACAGTTCGGTAAAGTTCGAAAACCAGCTAGATTAAACCAGTATCAGCGGAGTTATGGCCCTTGATTTAGTTAAAAAGGCTATGTTTTGCATCGTTAAGACGATAGGGACTTCATTTGTCATCTGATCTTTACCAAACGTTACCAGATTGTTAATATCAATGAAAGCTTGGACAAGTTCGAAAACCAGCCAGATCGGACCAGCAACAACGGAGTTATGGCCCTTGATTTAGTTAAAAATGCTATATTACGATAGGGCCGTCGTTTTTCGTCCGATCTTTACCAAACTTTACCAGATTGTTAATATAAATGAAAGCTCGCATAAATTCGAAAACCAACCAGATCGGACCAGAACAGCGGAGTTATGGCCCTTGATTTCGTTAAATATGCTATATTTTGCCTCGTTAATACGATAGGGCTTTCATTTTTCATCTGATCTTTACCAAACTTTACCAGATTGTTACTATCAATGAAAGCTCCAACAAATTTCAATACCAGCCATATTGGACCATTCACAGCGGAGTTATGGCCCTTGATTTACTGAAATATGATATATTTTGGCCTCATTAAGAAGAAAGGGCTTTCATTGGGCCAGATTTCAGTGAAATTTTTCAAGAATGATCAGTACCAAGCCCAGTTGTACATGTCGTCATCGTGTTCTGGTTGAATGATTTTGGCGGAGTTATGGCCCTTTAAAGGTTTTAATACACAAACTTCGTCTGGACTAGTTCTCCTGAACGTCTCCTCACATTTCAACCAAACTTTACAGGGATGATCAGCACCAAGCAGAGTTGTGCATATCATCGTGGCATTCCGGTTAACAGATTTTTGATGGAATTATGGCCCTTTAAAGGTTTTTGATACACAAATATTTTCCGGGCTAGTTCTCCTGAACGCCTGACTGGATTTTAAAGAAACTCTTTAATTGTACGATGACAGGACAGGCTGTGGACCCTATGATGACGCCTACCTAAAGCCCATTGGGACGGTGGCGTTTGATGTTTGTCCATGATCTTTCTTGTCGTGCCCTTAATGGTTTATTCTCTTACTGCTCTGGCTTCTGCAAAGTCATTGAGTACCTCCATTGTGGCTTTCTAGGCTATTGTTTTTTTTGTATTATATTTACACGAGCATATTTGTGTTTTACTTATATTGCCTATTGATGCTGCCTTGTTGGTTAGAGATTAGATCATGGCGGGGATTTCTTTATTTACACTGTCCTGTTTTAATGGGATGACAGTAGTTTAAGTGTGAGGTTTGGTGCACCCTAGAACCGGTTTAAACCCCCACTTTGCCACTGACCGTTCCAAGGCGGTAGCCCTATTGTCAACCCTTTTGTGTTTGTGATGTCGTTTGCATTTATTATTGCTTTTGCCTTCTTGTTTGTCTGTTTGCGTGTTTGTTTCTGTGTTTTGTGGTTGACTGTCCTCCTTGAATGCTGCTTTCCCTGTCCGATCTTTTTATATTTTTTGAAAAGGATGATCAGTATCAAGCCTAGTTGTGCATATCGTCGCCATATTCGGGTTGAATGAATTTTGGCAGAGTTATGGCCCTTTAAAGGTTTTAATAGCCAAACGTTGTCCAGATTAGTCTGTTCTGAACTCCTTGCTGCATTTCAACGAATCTTGATGGGGATGATCAGTACCAAGCCTAGTTGCACCTGTCATTGCCGTGTTTTGGTTGAATGCATTTTGGCAGAGTTATGTCCCTTTAAAGGTTTTAATATGCTAACTTTGTACAGACTAGTTCTCCTGAACCTCTTGCTGGATTTCAGCGAAACTTGTCAGGGACAATCAGTACCAAGCCTAGTGGCGTATATCTTCACCATATTCTGGTTGAACGATATTTGAAAGAGTTATGGCCCCTTATACATAAACTTTATCTAGAGCCAGTAGAGCGTCCACATGCCCTCTTGGGCCTCTTGTTACTTTTACCTTGGTTACATTTGAATAAATCAACTTTTAAGTATTCACTATTTCGTCTTATTATACTATAAATTTTAATATATTATTGTTGCAATAATATCAAAAATTAATAATATGCAAAAACAAATTGCTCATTACTATTCTTTTAATTAATATTAATGATTGAATACATGTAAGTTATGCAGAAATACTAGCGGGACGCCATGAGTTTTTAAAACATAAAGATTGCCGTGTGTCCCTTTAATATGTCATCCAGCTACCGATAGGTGTCATTAAAGGCCTCGGTAACATATTCCTGTCTACGTAAGCAAATATTGCAACTCTGCGAAAACAAATTAATTTACTGAAGTGCAACTGAATTTCAAGACATGCTGATTCCATTTTCTTTGAAATTCTCGTGTTATGATATTTAGAGTTTTTAGAGGAATAACGATGCAAGTTCCCGCGGTCGATATCTTGTATAATATCTATGGAAATTGAGGAGATGTCCATGTGATTGCCATTATGGATCAATATTTAGATCGTAAGAGTAAACAACAACAACCACGACATATCAAACTATACTGTCAAATAATAGCATGTGCAGGTTTTGCCCACCACCAAGATTCTAAACATCCTGATTCTAATACTGTGTTCAACTCCAAGATACAAATACTGATCAATTTCTCAAGAAACTTAACTTTTCTGACCACGAATAATTTTTCGAACGCATACATATGAATAATGAAGCAATTGTATGAGTCGATTATTGCGCACATTTGCAGTTGCGTATCCAGGATTTCATTAATGGTGTGTTTGACGTTTTTGAATGACGGGATAGAATGTTCCGGATGCATGCAAATTGTTTTGCTGGATGCCATTTTGTGAATTCTAGTGCAACTATAGTATAAAATCCAACCCCGAATAACAGTGAAAACAACGCGCGGCCCGTAAAATCCAACAATTATAAGCCCTTGAATTGTGCACGAATATCATACTATGTATAGAGATTGCTGTGAGGGACCGAACTCATTCTTCTCAGTTTTACACAGATAGTGTACAGCTGAAAATATCCATTTGTATATTGGTGAGGGCAATACGTGTCGTGTTTCTTCAACAGATTTTGATACAAGAAATATGTTATTATATGACATTTGCTTGTGCTTGTCAACATTATCATCACATCCCAGCTACATACATGAATAGACTCAATAAAACCGAGTTTGCTACTTTATTCTCTTGTTTGTGAGTGTTGCTTTCAACGACTCTCCCTTATTTGCATTTATTAACATTCACTCTAGCGTTCGTTTAGAGCAGTGTGGCGGCTGTAAAAAGCATCTAGTAAAAAGTCTCACCGTGCTACGAATCAGTAGTGATTTTTTTATTGGTCGTTTTGAATCATCGATCCCAATATAGGTTTCTTCCAGGTTTAAGTATAATACTGCTTCATCCAGTGATGAACAGACTCAAAAAAGCCAATTTTGCTACTTTATTCTACTGGTTTGGTTAGTTGCTTCCAAAATATCTCCCTTAGTATGTTTTAATTAGCGAAATTAGCCTGTACTTGATAGTCCTTGATAGTTTGGTTTCATACACAATTAAGCAATTCGTCAATAGTCACGATACTGATGATAATATAATAATTTCTTTGCCAAATAATGTTGGTGAACATGTTCTTGCGTTTATAACTAAAATCAAGACCATTTAATAACAAAACATGAATATACAACTCTTAATAAATCTTAGAAAACAGTATGGTGTGTTTATATTACAGATGTCTTATGTATACTTTAACAACTTTGGATATAAGTACCTACGTATACTGAATATATTTTGACATGAAAATTGTGTTTTGTACGAACATCACTGCTTGCTTGTTTCTCTCACGAACATGATTTATTTATTAGTAGTGCGCCTGTCTTCCAGTATTGGACTGAGATATTCCAGCGTTTTCGTTTATTTGATTTGCATTTAGATGATTACGGCAAATACTTACTTATCCTTGCTAATCTCAGAGAAAATCAAATTAACTAAGTACTTTGATATTATTCCCTCTACGAAGATACGATTCATTAGATTTAAATAATTCTGTAAATTACAAAAATAGGCAAGCCATTTCAATTGTACGGCTAGTTCCCATCACGATAACGTCAAATACACTTGGGTCATGTAACGTCTCTGGCACCGTTAAACGTAAAACTTAGTAGAAACAAGCTGTGTTTGGTGTCTGTAAACATAAAGTGTCACCATTAGATGATAAAATGTTATATTGCACAACAGGTTAATACATATTTTAAACATAAAAAGGGCACCTGTGTTTGAAGAAATTTATATGAAATTGTATTTCAAGCAAATATCTTCAGTGGTCATAAACTATGACTTGTGAAACATAGACAACGTTTGCTTATTGTGTTGGTTGCCTGAACTGACTTATAGTCTACACTGCACATGTCACTATAACTTGTAATTACTGCATATATGTAATACTTTTACACACTGCACAGCAGCAAACACATCACCGAAACTTGGTATTGCCCGTATTTTCTTTATCGATTTATATTAACGCAAACTAATAATTTAAAGTAAGTATATATGATTAGTATAGTACTTGACAGATTTTCTTTACACAGCATGATTATACTGGACGAGTACACACCAACCTTACAAACCTTACTGGATGAGACGCTAACTGAGTTCAGCTTCTCCTCAGGATACTTATTCTAATATAACTGAGCTTAGAGAAGACTGTAAAGGTTCCGTTTAGCTCTTTCAAACTAATTAGTCAACAAGTGTGACTGCTTTCAGTCTAGTGTTCGTTGTTATCATCCATTAGAATTTTGCTTAAACAACTTTTGAGGAAAAAAACACATAACCAATATTAAAAGTCGTCACATGTAACATTCTTATATAAATATCGTGATATCCAAGATAGTCGCCATTACTGCAAA
Source organism: Cyrtodaria siliqua (assembly GCA_037043455.1). Taxonomy (NCBI): domain Eukaryota; kingdom Metazoa; phylum Mollusca; class Bivalvia; order Adapedonta; family Hiatellidae; genus Cyrtodaria; species Cyrtodaria siliqua. The sequence continues at coordinate 74,995 of JAWPHD010006063.1, forward strand.
TGATTTCAAACTTTCAAGAGCTATCACGTGTTTTCATATAAAGTCCCTGTGGTAAAGAAAATGTGCTCTGAAAAGCATTTATTTGACACCATCGTTCATATTTTGAATTTTACGGACATTAATGCTGCGGTTCGCTCGTATTAAACTCCAATATATTTAAAATGTAAACTTAAAAGTAGACATACAAGTAGAACAATTAAGCATTCAAGGAAATCCACGCATAGAAACAAACAACATAGATGAATAAAAGGCAAGGTATATGACATGACAAACATAAAATAATTGACACTATGGTTACCGCCTTGGAACGGTCAATGGCAAGACAAGTGATGTGTGTGGGGTGGGTGGGGGGAGGGTAGGGGTTAAACCAATGCTAGTGTGCACGAAACCTCTTACTTTACTGCCAACTAAATAAAACGATACCGTCATGATGTATCCTCTCACAACCTAGGAATCATTACTAGGCAATATACATATAACACACAGATGATCATATATGAATACACAAATCATAGAAAGCCACAAAGCAAGTACTCAAGTACTAGGAAGAAGTCAAAGCAACAATAAAATAAACCATTAAGGACACTACAGGACAGGAGACAAACGACAAATGTTACCGTCTTCTCAGGATTACGGTAGCTGTCATCTTAGCATCACAATGCGTCCGGTAACTGCACAATTAATTAATGAGGAAAAGCATAGTGGTGAACTGTAAATGGGTCAGCCAATAAACATGCAGTGCGTTTGAAAATGATAGGATCATAACCTCTTTTGATAAACTTTTAAACACATTTTAATATCATTGTATGAAAGTGTTCATGACCGTATATTACGCCACCACAGAAGGTTGTGATAATTGTATGAACCTGTAGGTCTCACTAAACAGTTATTTCCCTTGTCAGTCACGGTAGGAACTTTCTGGAGCTTAAAAAAAAGATCTGTGTTATTCGGTTCTTGCTTATTTCTTAAAATGTGCAAATATTTTCTCTTTTTTTGTTGCAGGTGACAAGAATTGACAAGAATGGGACAAGTTCATGATTTCATACAGGTTAGGATATGCCTGGATGTTTCTGAGCCCAGATCTGAGAAGCTAATACTGGGTAGTGATACATTTGAAAATGTCAGTGAAATGGACAAATTCAAGAGGGTCTCTTCAAACTATTGATATTAAAAAAAAGCAAATTGGTCAACCCCGTGTTTTTTGTTGGATATTTCGTGCAACAGACATCAAGTTTCACAAAGAACATATTTTTAAGAAAATTCATTAAGTTCTACAGTGGTCCAGAGGGGTCCTGCTACATATGCAGAGCTATTTAAAATTAACTGTGTTGTGAGACGTATACTTATCATGCACAATACGTGTGCAATATCCACAGTAATAAGCATTATGGTAAGAAGCATTTTAAAAAAAGTCAATCATCTTAATAATATATCGCCGATCTGTCACACACGAATATTTCATATGATCATATCCTGCTTGTAATAGAAGTACGTTTTGACGACTGGTTTGAACTTGATCCATTTTATATTCCTACTTGGTTTCTCTTTTTACTGAACGCATTACACATTAATGCGACATTGGAGAGTGTTCGTGTTAATCGATGTGAAATAAACACTAAAGTGTAACAAGTTGCCAACAAACAAGAGTATAAACATATTACATTACAGGATAAGGTACATTATTCTGATACGTCAAACCTTTTATATGAAAAAAAAACGTTTTGAAAAATACATAATATTCTAAATGTGTGCGACTGTTCCTCCTAATGCAAACCAAATATAGACTTACTGTACATAAACAGTTTAGCTTGTGTGAATTCAACTTATGCGAAGTGATTTTACTTTTGTTGAATCTATCGCAGACATGTTTCTACAAACACTCTTAAAAGCTATGAATAGCACGTTGTCCGTCAAAATGTCAAGTCATATGCATTTTTGATATTATTTAATAGAATAACGATGAAAACGTATTGTCCAAAGCACATCATCAACATTTCCTTTGACAAAATAATTATTCAATGGCGATAGGATACTGTCTTTTTTTAAGATAAAGTGCATGAATGTATATAAAATTTACCAAACACAATAGTATCTATATTACAAAGACATGCTTTTTATATAAATAATACGACTAATTCTGAACAAAATATTCAAACATTAATCTATCCAACCGGATGTCTGTAACAATTAAATACTAGCCTCGAAAAAATCAATAAAATAATGGGTGTTTGATAATCTCTTATATTGCGTGCTCAAAAACCAATCCTATGTGATAAATCTTCTATGGTTAGTTATTAGATGGTAACAATAATTATACTGGACGAGTACACACCAACTTTTATATTTAATTATCGGTGGTACTTTTTCATTTCTTTTTTGTTTCCTTACTTAATTTTCGATTCAGTGGTTCCACTACTCCGGCCACTTAAAGGATATGTTGTCTGCTTTTTAATTTAGTCTTTTGACTGTTACTTGTGATATGCAGGCTTCATAACCGCTCCCCCAACTAAATTCCATTATGTTTATTTCGCTCTTCGGGGCATTTAATTTTATAAGATACTGGGACCATATGCCGTACGACATGGGGAAGCACTAAACTCCATGTCCACCGCCGTATGCATGACATCTTCGGAATGGTTAATATTTTTTACTATTGATTTTATTAATATTGAGTTCTGCTCAACCCGGGGCTAGAGGGCGTGAGCGGTAACTAGCATATTTCACTACAGCTCATGAACAGTCTCAATCAAACCGAGACTGCAATATTTCGTATGTGTCGTTTTCGGCCGTTTCCAAAGGTCCATTATCATACTCTTTTTTTATATACCAATATTTGGAATTTATTATCAGCTTATGTTCCTCTACAAAGTTTGTTCAAATCGTGACCCTGGGGTGTAATTTCGCCGCGCCCCAGTGGTCACATTTTACCTAGACTTATATATAGGGAAACACTTTAAAACATCTATTTCTCTGAAGCGTCCTGTCCCCGGGGTCACATGTTTTACAAAGAGTTATATAGGGACAAACTTATAAAAATCCTATTCTCTGAAATTACGAGAGCCAACGGTTTAATGTTTTGTATTTACACTCAGTCCTCTACCAAGTTCCATCAAATGGTGACTCTGGGGTCAAATTTGGCCCCGCCCCTGTCGCTACACACGAAGTATACCGGTCCGAAGTAATCTCGTTTACGGACAAACAAATCCAACGTCCATGGCGGGGATTTCTTTATTTACACTGTCCTGTTTTAATGGGATGACAGTAGGGTAAGTGTGAGGTTGTGTGCACCCTAGAACCGGTTTAAACCCCCCAGTGGCCTACTTTGCCACTGACCGTTCCAAGGCGGTAGCCCTATTGTCAACCCTTTTGAGTTTGTGATGTCGTTTACTTTTATTATTACTTTTGCGTTCTTTTTTGTCTGTTTGCACGTTTGTTTCCGTGTTTTGTGGTTGACTGTCATCCTTGAATGCTACTTTCCCTGTCCGATAGTTTTATATTTTTTTCCAATTCCGTCCATCTGTTTTCCTGCAAAAACTTTGCGGAGAATTGATAACACATTTTTCTATTTTTAGCTGTGGAAATCATCTTGAATTTTAAATATATTAAAGATATTATGATAAGTGTTCTTGAATATTTGCAAGAAAATCTAATACGAGGTTTTTCAAAAGTAATGTTTTCCTATATAAATACTGAAAAGGGGATCTCTTGTAAGCAGCAAACACAAACAAAAGATACAAATAGCAGACTCGGTTTTATTGAGTAATGTAAAGAGCAACACCTCTCACGCTCCCTAGCACCGGCTGAAAAGATATTCTACTTTAAAGCCACAAATGCTGGGCTTGATGATACCAAAAGAAAATTAAATAATAACACTACTGATTTGTAGTCGGGAAAACATAAGTCTACGTCAGCAACTATTGCAACTCTGCGTTAGCAACATACTTTACTGAAGTCCAAATAAATTCCAAGACGTGCTGATTTAATATTTTATTATTATCTTTAGAGATTTTAGAGGAGTGACGATGGAATTTTCCACGGTTGCCATCTTTTGTAGTATCGATTAAAATTGTTGATAAATTGCTGTTTTCCCACCACCAAAATTCTTAACATCGTGATTCCAATACTGTGTTCAACTCCTAGATACAAATACTAATCAATTTCTCAATAAACCTGAATTTTCTGTTCATGAATAATTTTTCAAACGCACATATATGAGTTATGAACCAATTTTAGGAATCGATTATTATGCGCAATGTAGGTGCTGATCCAGAATTTCGTTAATGGGGCCGTGATTTGTTTGAGTGACGGGATAGAGAGTTCCAGAGGCATGTACATTTCTTACTGCATGGCATTTGGTGAATTCTAGTGCAATTTTAGAATATTTTGGTATTAAATACATTGATGAACAACAGTGGAACCGGCGCGCGGTCCGAAAAATCAAACAATACTCAGCCCTTGCGTTGTGTACGAATAGCATACAATGCATATACCTTGCTCTGAGGAACCAAACTCATTCTTCTCAATGTTTACACGACTGTTTGATAGTTGAAAAACACCATTTGTGTATTGATGAGGTCACGTTGATTATTTTAAACGGAAGTTTGGAAACAGTGAACCTATTTTCGAATTCAGTGAAAAGAGAAGACAGCAGTGTTTTCTCGAAATTCGATCAGCGAACCGCACTGGTTTGACATATATCCCTCTGACAGTACAAGTAAGTCACACACTTGACAAAATAGCGCATGATCTAATTTTAAAAACACCTACAGCTTTGCAAATAAGATATAAGAAACATGCAACCAAAGCTTTTATAACATACTGACACTCTCAATCTGTCAACTAAAGTTGAGAAAGTGTTGCTGGTCCGAGGCAAACCGGATATTTGTCAAAACACACTTACAATTTAGGCTGCATTATAGGTCAAAGGGATGCATATATTCTTGTTGTCATCTAAAAAGCCAAACGAATATACTGCCATCGCGTGGTATTTTCAAGTATTTGAAGTTGTGTTCAGACATTTTAAAACTTACCACGAAAATCACAGCTTTTCTACAAAGTCTCTGTTGTATATTCGACCTACAATTACTACGGGAAACAATCAGGGTGTCTTATATACTTGTCACATTATTTATGAAACCTTTCTTATTCTAAGACTAACCATTCATAACAGAAATATTGCATAAAAAACATGTTTCAAAAAAGAAAGAAATATTCAATAATTAAAAGTTGACCCTCATTTCAGAATGAATTTCATCGATAGCCATAAGCTGTTGTCTGCTACCTTAATATAATTATTCCTGTTTTTTGAGAAAATATGAAAACTGTCGTTATTTGCAAGCTAGTACATCCACATTTCTTCCAGATCGCCTACAGACTCTTTAAACGCGAAATTAATACGGAAACGCACTTTCCTATAAAAGGTTAGCCCGTAAACGACATCTCCTCAGAAACCGCTTGACCAATTATACCCAAATTTCTTTTGAACAATACTGAGAACAATACCTTTCAAATTTGTAAAAATTAGATCAATGCGACATCCAAAATGGCCGCCATTACCATTTATAATCAAAACTTTAAAAGTGCTTCTTCACAAGAACCACTAGACATTAATTCATTTACCAGTGTATAAAGCCGATGTCAGCATTCACAAACACTAATAGAATAGTTGTGTTGTTTTTATCTCAATCCTAACAACATATTTATGTATCTATAGAGCGGCATGTATACTATTTAAACTGTTATTATCATTATATTGATGTTTAATAGACAACGTTTTATTGCTGTTTATTGCTGCAATTTATTGTTGTACATATGTATAACATGCGACTGATTAATGCTGCTCCTGGGACTCGTTATATTTGGCCAGTTCCATATATCATAATTAGCGTCATATCTTTCTGACATCAGTAATTGTTATTAGATACACTTGTCATTATTGTATATTAAGCTATACATAAGGGTATGGAAATAGCGTTATAAATAAAGAATTTGTAATTGTAACTAACAATCCAGGGCGTATGGTGAATAATTATAAACAATTGCTAAATACACCGTATTTCTCGATAGATGATAAGAATCAATTATGTGGAACCTCGGTTTCGATTAAAAAGGCTGGAATATTCCTTTCTGAACTGTAAATCCATGTTTAATTATATCAGGGCTTTATATGACGTGATATGACACGACAGTACAAACACTGTATTCAACTAAAAACACTTGTCGTTCAGGTAAGTTTATCGATTATACGCTGCATTTATCGATTTTAACTGCGCTTATCGTGGCGGTATGCGAGAGGCCTCGATGTACGATACACCCATCTTCATTGCAAACAGACATTATATATTCTTGTTTACTGATTTTTTTTAAATATACTGCATTGCCAGAAAGCCAAATAAATAACCTTTCTAATGGTGTAATTTTATTCCAAATAACGGTTAAATAAATAGTCAATATCTCGAGTTGGAACGGAAATGAGTTGGAACGGAAATGTATCGCATTTTTTCTTTTCTTAAAGCCTTTTCGCGCATCACCATGTGTTTATTGTTTGGTCATCAAACATTTATTGTTTAATAAATATTTAAATAATATGCATGGTTAGAAAGCCAAATAAATAAACTTTCTAATGGTTTAATTTTATTCCAAATAACGCTTAAATAAATCGGTAAAAGCTCGAGTTGGGAAGGAAATATAACTGATTTTTCTTTTCTTAAAGCGCTTACGCAAACCACCGTGTGTTTATTGTTTTGGTCATCAAACATATACGTGTATTGTTTAATGAATATTTACATAAAATGCATGGCTAGAAAGCCAAATAAATAACCTTTCTATTGATTGATGTTATTTCGAACAACTCTTCAAAGGTTAAATGAACGAGGAAAAACAAAATAAAAGCGCTGCCGCAATTATCAAGCGGTTAATTTTTTCAAAATAGATAATGTTTGTGAGGATAACAATATATTACATTTAAATGATTTACTAAGTGAGCAAAATTAAATTATCTTTTTAACTTGTCTATAGAACAACTGGAAAAACCTCGACTGCATTGTGCGAACAATTAAGAATGGTGTGATTAATGTATTCTATTGACATAACAATCGACTGAGTAATTAACAAACACGCATGTATCAATAAAAAAATAATAACACCGGCAAACGTGGTAATGATAATTCGAACAACACTTTATTAGTGTTTGTTTGTTTTCTTCTCGGTTTTAAGGTCGGCTGATTTAGTATTTTAATCAGTTAACATTTTTGACAAAATCGAGATTGTAAAATTCTCTCATTTCCAAGTTAGTTGCTGCAAAACGTAGCGATTTGCGTGGGTTTTTCGTGTTTTTAGCTAATTTTTTTTTTTTTAGTGTTTTGTTCTCAAACCAAGAAGTGTGAAATTGCGATGAAAAAAGATGACCGATGTTCGTGCTTAAAAACTACCTAAATACAAATTAAATATGTATGTTATTACTTGCAATCATCAACAGGTACTCACTGTACTGTATGTGAGAGAAAAAAGGTTTACCCTTCCATAAAAGAGATATTTTTTAACCTTCCATCAAATATACACCCTGATCCAAGATTTTTTTTTTTTTAAAAATGGCCAAGTTAATTAATTTGTTTGTTAAAATCAAAGTCATAACCCACTTAAAAACTACCCTAAACACAATTTCAATATGTATGTTATAACTTGCAATCATCAACAGGTACGGTTTAATTGAGAGAAGAAAGTTTACCCTTCTATAAAATATACATGCTAATCCAGGAGAGAAAAAACACGTTCAAAATGGCCAAGTAATAAAAAAATGTTTTTGGTTGAAATCCAAGTCATAACCCACTCAAAAACTACAAAACACAAAGTGCATATGTTTTGTATGATAAACAAAGATCGACACATATATAAAAGCGTGAAAGGCGTATAAAACAAACGCGTCGGCCAATCTTTTCTCATCGCAATTTCACGCTTCCTGGTTTGAGAACAAAACACTAAAAAAAGCAATTAAAAACTTGCTAAAAACACGAAAAACCCACGCCGATCGTGAAAAGGATACTAACAATTACGTTTTGCAGCAACTAACCATGTTGTTTATAATGTCTTCAACCATAAAACGCGATAAATCATGGAGTGAAATCACATTTTATTTTCTAAACGTTAATGACCGAAGTATTCCGAAAGTGTCGACGACAAGTGTTTGGAACACTACTGTCCGAGACCGGTCCCTTTAATTATCAGCCCAGATTATATAATGACGCATGAAACTCTTGATGTTATCGACCCCATGTACCACATCATACATGGGTCATACACTGTCATCAGTACGCATTATATTAGCGTATTACCACTGCGTATCAACGTCCCCCGGATATTGCTTCAAAAATGAGTAGGTAAATAAAACGGACGACGCATGAACACAACAGAGGTAATATTTCTTCTCTTTCCTACCATTTATCTTTATCTGCTGGCCTGAAACAATTAATTTGCAGATGGATAACACTTATAATATTGTATTGCACTATCCCAAATGTAGATTGCATTTCGCATATTTTAACATTTCATGAGAAAACTCGGCCTAACCACTGCATATTTTGTTATCAGCGATCTGATTTCGAGAATAACTGGTTAATTTTGGATTCAGACACGAAATTTAAACGATACGAGGTAATTGTATGTAATAAACACCACTTCTATACCAATGACAGTTACTTGAGTTTTTATTATTTCGCGCAATTTACAGAAGTTTTTCGAGGCGGGTTTAGTGCAACGATTTAATCGCAGTACTGCGACTTTCAAATACTGTATTTTAAGTGTACTGCAACTTGTTCAACCACCTAGAGCACTATTGTCGTTCACGATCAAAATCATGTGGGTATTTTTGTTAACAAGAACTTTTATATGTGCATTATCGTTCAAAAGTCAAATTCAAATGTATACTGAATCAACTGTATCAAGTTATGACCCGCATATTCAGTGCATTTTTCTACTTCTTACAAACACAAAGGAGGAATAAAAGGATTTTAATTGTAGGTGGCGGATTGCCATATATTAAGAACATGGTACGTTTCACCCATATTGGGGAATGCATCAAGGCACCCGACGCCACCACGCTAGATTTGTTTTCTACATATTTCTGTGTTGTTTTGTTTTTTGGTCCATTCAAAGACATATAGCTATGTACCAAATCAAGCCATTCAAAAACCGATTTTTTTCTTACTTTTTTTAAACTTCTGTGTTGTTTTGGTCAATTCAAACACATATAGATATTTCCCCCCTACCCCACACCCCGCACCCCACACCTGTAAGTCGATTTGTTTCATCCGATCTTTAATTCCCAAGACCACTCCACCACACCTCACCCCACCCCACACCTGAAACATTTTATCTTATTTTGTATCTTGCATAAATTAATGTTCAGATGTATCGATGGGGATTTTACCACTTTATATGTAATACTACGATGATTCAACGCAACTCTACGGTAACTGAATATAAATAACCAGGGAGTACAGTATACAGAGAGGAGAAGGTAATTTCGTGATGGTGATTATAACAGAAAACCGTAAAAAATTGGCTATAAAAAACCTGCATATTTTGAGAAGTTAGCTGAAAATGTGAGACGCGCTTACGATCAAAGGTCGTATTGTATTCATAAAATAGTAAATGGCGACGTTTTAGCGCGACAACATAAATAAATAAACCAGAGCGTTTATGAATCCGTTTCTCATCTCTGTATACTGTACTCCCTGAAATAACTAACAATGTACAACATTGTTGCGTTGAACCATCGATTAGCAGTAGGAACGCCACGGACCTATAACATATCAGTTCTGTTCGCATTTTAACTCCGCGAACATGGACTATTTCTTTGTATTTTACGGACTATTTTACGAATTTTCAATTAAAACAGACGCCATTTTTTTACACCCGAAATTGGGCGCGCTGCGTCGGCGAGCACTACGGGAACCTATGGAGTCTAACAACACGCGTACAGTGTTTCATACCGTAGATAATGTGAAAACTAATACCTTACCGGACGAAATAACGTCCCATTATGTGTCAACACGATGCAGTGTTGGTGACTGACAGGTCACCGTGACATAACTTGACACGTGAAATTGACATGTTGGTCAAATTGGATTTGGGATTACTGTCTGCTGCTAGAGGTCCATGATCAAGGTATTTGTTTTATCATTAAAATGTGTTTGTTAATAAACAGTACACACCACTTTTAGATCGTACATATTTTACATATTTAGACATAAGCCAAATATAGTGCCTAAAAAAGTGGCGTATACTGTATAATAGAAAGTTTATATTTTTCGTGTACTCCGATCTTTCCAGTAACTGTAGAACGTTTCGTGGAACAAAACAATTACTAGTAGAAATGCTATCAATGTCCCCCGCACCCCCGCCCACCCAAGTACGGTTGATGTGGGGAGGATGGGGGTGGGTAGATGGAGCTTAAGTACCGAAAACAAGGAGGGGGTAAGGAAACTAGAAACCCCCTCCACCCCCACCCCTCAGATTCATGAATGTAAATTGTTAGCGTTGTCTCTTTATCGTTATGTTATCCCCATTTTCTCGCACATTCGTCAATACATACTCGATACAACTACCATCGAAATAATGTAAACAGCCATTGACATGTCAGATTAATATTTATGTACAGTAACATAGATCTACATACACATATGTGTACATATATATCCATGACAGTTAGGAGTAGAGTTTTGAGTTTTCCTTTATAAATATGTTACATTATGTATAACAAAGGATAAACTCTGTCTGTTTGATCATTGACATTGGATTGATGTTGTTTTTCAGAGAGGTCTCAAATGTGAATCGTGCCCTTGAGCAATTCTAAGTGAATTGATACTGACGACTTCAGAATGTCAAGCCGAGTTAAATGCCATTGGATCATTTTGAGGTGGGAGCCCTTTTAAAAAACGTTTACACTTGTGTAGTTCTTTAAATGGAGCTTGTGTTATGCTTGCACGGTGCTGTTCAAAGTTACAGTAAACAATGTTTTCGGTGATAATGCAGCGTGATTGTCATATGAGCTCGTGTAAACTACATGTACTGGATACATGCGAAAACAAGTTGTGTTAAAGGGACACAAGGCAATCTTTTTGTTTTTAAACTTCTGGAGTTTCGGTCAATTTTTCTGCATAATTTGCATTACGGATCATTAATAGTATTTATTAGAATAGTTCAGAACTGTTGATAACAGTGCACCTATAATATAGTTAAGTATTTGATAGAATAACGAAGACAAAATGAAACACTTTTATTTAATTTTTAATGCAAGCAGGTTTAAATTTAAAATGTTACCAGGTTAACAAATAGAGATGCTAATGTTAATGCTTGATAAATACTTCAAGAGTGCCGTGTGTCCCTTTAACATGAACTAATTACAATATTATTATGGTCTATGTGATGGGTCCCCAATTTATTAAAGGGACACAGAGCAAATTTTTCAATCTTGTGTCTGTTTTACACATTTTCACATCAGAACAGACCACATCTACAAAAGTGTCTTCTCAACTGCCCTATTTAATCGTGTTTTATTACTAAAACTAGCGGCATCACCAGGTTTTGAGATAGAAAATAAATAGTTGTATATTAATGTTTTCTCCCCATGTAAAATGACCTTACTAAGTCATTAAAGTAAAATATTCTATCAACAAAACGTGTAAAATTTAACAATTTTAGATTTTTGGCAAGAGTTGTATTTTATTCACCTTCTAGTAAAAATGGCTTATAGAGCATTGCACCATCTGTCAGATTTAACTTTCCTTATAATAGATTCTTGCTGTAGTACTGTTGGGTGAAAAATACATTAAAATTGTTCTGTAATCATGTCAGGTCAATCATATACTCGTATGATACACAATTTAATATGTATTGACCCTTTATTTGATGTGCCATTTACTCAGTTTTGGTCAAGGGACGTTTATAGCATATCGGCTTTGAATCTTCAAGTCTTACTGGCGCTACTGGTTTACTTCGATGTATACTGCTAGTCGTCAAACTGTCCCATTCCCCTTAACATGCCCTAGCTCTCCCTAGCAACACCTGATTCAAATTGAATACTGTACGTGACTTATTTTTACTTTTTATTTTCTTTCAGGCTGCACGTCATGTGGAAGAAGACTCCATGTACACCACTGGCCAGAGTCAATGCTGAAGTTTATGTTCGCTTAATTATTTGCTTAATAAAGTATACATATAAACTAAAATATTGTCTTTATAAATATGTCTTCCACCACAAAGTGGTAGGTGAGCCAGATTATATTTGGCTTTTCCGTTCGTCCGTCACAAATCTTGTCTGCGCTATTTGTTGGATTTTTACGAAACTTTGTAAGAAGCATCAGTATGTGCATATCAAATATTGAAGGTCAAGTGCGCCGTGACCCAATCATGATCATGAAAACCCTTGTCTGCACTGTACACTTCCCCAGAAGCAAATCTCATCAAAATTCATGGTTTGAGTGCATTTGGTGAGAGAATGATGCCTTTTGATTTTGATGTCATTAGGTCAAAGATCATTGTCACCGTAACATGATAATGTAAAATGTTGTAAACTGTAAGTCAAATATCATGAACTTAATGGATGGATTGCTTCTGGCGAGAGGGTGATCCTTTTGATTGTGAGTGGGCCAACGGTCAAGGTCACAGACCGGATAATGTCCGTAATGAAACTCTTTTTTACTTTCTCTAAAGCTAATTTCATAAAACGTCATACTTTGACTGCCTTTGGTGAATAATCCCTGTTTATTTTGAAGTCAGTAGTTGAAAGGTCCGTTACCATGACCGGAAAATGAAAAGTCTTGTCCACACAGTTTTTCCTTTTACCTAAAGCAAATTTCATAAAACTTCATTGGTGGACAGTGATGATCCGTTTGATTTTTAGGTCAAAAGTCAAGTTCCAGCTGACATCCATTATCAAACATTTATAAACAAGGATAAGCATATGGTACAACACACATGTTATAATATAACTATATATGCCCTATAAAGATAACAGACCCGCACTTTTCGGATTCACGCGTACAGTGTTTCACAACACCACAAACCACTGACACAATTTCATGTCCACATATTTATGTTATGCAATCTTCGAGTTTACACAAAATCATGTTTGTTACTGACAGTAGCATGTCTGTTACTCGTCAGTCATTTACTCGAGTCGCCCCTCAGTTTCAAACGAACAGTTAAAAGAATATACTTCTTTCTGCCTGTTAAACTTATATTAGTTTATCGCTTTTTCTGATTTCGAAAAGTAACTCTGAAACGTATCATGATTTAATTTTCCGATATACCGTTGCAACATTGTAAAATAAATTGGGCACTCTGACATTAACCCAAAGCATGTATAGATCAAAAATTTAGTGTAAAATACATAGACACATACGGGGCGGGGGGGGGGGGGGGGGGGGGGGGGGGAAAGAAATTGCCTCCGTTTTTTTTTTTATATTTTACATATCTACAGAGGAAAAATGTATTTACGCGTACATGCTTTTTTTCTGTTCTAAAATGATGAAATAAATCGAATTTGATTAAAACTGCGCATTCGCAGCTATATACAACTTAATCAATACGGTATAGAGGGTGGGTGGTGGGGGTGGCATGAATGGCGGGGTTGCAGGGATACTACCGTAATGGTGTCCTTGAAAAAAACTGCGAACTTTCTACTCTAATAATTCATTAAATACAGAACAATGTTGAAATCAATATATCTCTTAAAAAGGATTTCACAATGTCATGGTTTTATATCCCGCGTGTACATTAACTTCGAAAGGCGATTGTTCATTTTTTAGCGAACACGGTGTAATTTGTTAATTTTGGGGGAAAAAAAGTACTTTTTTCTGATTGACTTTAAATTTTTGTTTTTAATAGTAGACATGTCAATGAACACTTTCAAGAAAAAAACTTCATTCTCGTTGTTAAAACTTCATTTTCTTGCAATTTTTTCGGATTCAGAAAATTAGCACTGCAATATATATTTTCACCATCCTCATTTCCTTTCCCGACGTACCGTTGCAATTTGGTTTGTTAAAACCTATTCCGAGCACTCCGGCATAAACCAAAAGCATGTATAGATCAGAAATTTAATCTCGAATGCATGGATATATACATTGGAAATATATGTATTGAAATAATGGAATTATTTCATTTTTTGTGTACCCAGTCGCGTCTGTAAATGTATATGCGTTATGCCGTCTTTGAGTCCGTGGGTCATGTTAGTTAATTTTGGGGAAAAAAAAGTACTTGTCTCCGATTTCATTAAAATTTTGCATATGGACAGAGGAAAGATTTATCTATGCGTACATGCATTTGTTTTTATTCTCGCTTCTAAAATGACGAAATAAATCGATTTTGATTTAAAAGCGCATTGTTGGCAATTTAAACCTTAAAACAACCTAAATTCATCCCTTGGAAAAATACCTTTCACTATTAATGGGAATTACACGAAGTGTACACCAATTATGTTCGAACACTGTAGTTTGTGAATATTATTACTTTAACAACGATCTGTGATTGTGTTTTGTCATAATCACAGTTTATAGATAAGATGTGTATAAATCTGACCAGTGAAAATTTTCCCAATAATGTCATTTTGTTATCGATTTTATCACGTGACCTTGTTTGATAAATATTCATACGCCATAGGGCTGGCGTTCCTACTGTAGTCTATTTAAAGCCATTTTCTGTTTTTATTTTGTAGATTCAGCACGATGTTCAAATGCTTTTACTGTTACCGAGCTCACGATGGGTTCAGGGACATGATCTTACATCTGATTGAGAATCAAACACATGAAGAAATAAAATTGAGGTGTAAGACAAACAATTAAAGACAATCAGTTTTGAGGTAATACCAGATTTGTGTAAGGATCAAGGTAGATCCATCTCAATATATGAACATTCAAACATGATCCATATATCAAAAATAAATACGTTTCCAAAAGAGAGTCCATTAAAAAAAGTAAAAAAAGATGAGAATAAAATTGTTTCAAGGGAGAAGCCAGGCATTATGCACAAAATGATACAAACAATTCTGCAACCGATTCTGATCAACAATTGACGTACAAGATAATTATGCGTTGATGGAAAAAAATAAACCCTTCGTCAAGTGGAGAGGTACATGTATGGGGGCATGGAGACGCTCCAACGAACGAAATGAAACAAAAAAGACTTCAGGAAGAAATGGAGTTCTTCTCTAATGTTCTTGAAAAGATTGAAAGACAGATAGAACTTGGCCATACTTTGATCATTGACATCCAACATATGGAGAAAATACTGATAGCTGAAAGATGCCGTAACGCTATTACGTTATAATGCTATGGTCACAAAGATCGGCCGGTATCCGGGGATAGGGGGTAATCGGGAGTACACCGCTGGTTTTGGCCATTTTTCCGACATCGGACAACACCGGTCAAAACATTTGTCACACATCATTTACATAAATGGCACCGTCCGGAGGCCGTGCGGAGGCTGTCCGAAGACCGTCTGGTAATCGTACGGCGTATGTTTCCAAAGAGAATTTTTTTGGGGGCCGGCGAGGCAGTGAATACCGACCGAACATCTAATACTAATCGGCAGATTATCCTATGATGTCCGGGCGATAACCGGCCTATTCACCGGACATCGTACGAATATCGCCCGAGTATCCTACGGACAACGAACGATGCTTGTACCAGGCCCGGCCGAATGTCGGGCGATTGTCGGGCGGTGTGATGGTCTATGGCTACGTCTTCGGTCAAGAGGTATATAATGGCCGCCCTACCTGGCATGGTAAAAACATTACGATGGCTGCACCAAGAAGACTACGACTGGCGATGCTGGAACAGGAATTGGCGCAAGCAAGACTTCAACACAACATAATACTGGCGGCGCTGTTAGACGAGGCCGAGAGGGAGCGACAGAGGGCCCCGAGGAGAAGACGGAGGTGGTGGGTCCGCGACTGGATCCTGCGTAGACCGCTGTTTGGCCAGTACGAGACGTTGATGCGGGAGCTCGAGAACGAACACGCCAGCGACTTCAAGTCATACCTACGTGTGGAGCCGGCACTTTGGCACGAGCTCCTCGACAGAGTGGGGCCCCGCATTACCAAGAGCCAAAAGTAATTATACTGTGAAATTGTGAAATTCTTGTGACTTGTACCTATTTTTGCAAACATGTGCTTTAAAAAATATTTTATTATGCATGATTTTAATTATATTTTACCACCTTCTTGTGTTGCAGGTGCCGAGCCCCTTTGGAGCCTGGCCTCAAGCTCGCCATCACACTGAGATACCTTGCCCCGGGAGCCAGCTACCGAGACTTGGCGTTCGCGTTCCGCGTCGCCCACAACACCATATCGCTCTTCATCCCTGAGGTGTGCCAGGCGATCTTTGAAGAGTACCAGGCCGAGATGTGGAACACTCCCCAGACCCCAGACGAGTGGCGACCAGTGGCCGAAGGGTTCCGAGACAAGTGGAACTTCCCGCACGCCTGCGGGGCCATCGACGGCAAGCACATCGCCATCACGAAGCCGGGCAAGACTGGGTCGCTGTACTACAACTTTAAAGGCTTCTTCTCCATCGTCATGCTGGCTGTTGTAGACGCTAATTACAAGTTCATCTGGGCCGACGTGGGGCCCCCGGCTCATCTTCGGACGCCGGGATATTCAACCGATCCCGCCTGGAGCCGGCTCTTCTCCTGGGTACCCTGGGTCTACCCCCGCCCGAACCCCTTCCCAACGACGACAGAGTCATGCCCTTCTTCATGATCGGGGATGACGCGTTCCCGCTGAGGACGTATATGATGAAACCGTACTCCCACCGCTACCAGACAATCCCCGAGCGCATCTACAGCTACAGGTTGTCGCGGGCCCGGCGTGTTGTGGAGAACGCGTTCGGCATCCTGGCCCGCCGCTTCAGATGCCTGCTGACCACCATCCAACTCAAGCCCCGCAACGTCGTCAAGGTTGCAAAGGCCTGCATGACGCTCCACAACATTATGAGGACCCGCTACCCCGGCCTGCAGAACCCGGACCTCGACCGGGAAGACGACCAGATGCAACTTGTGCCCGGGGCGTGGCGGGACAACGCTGTGATGCAGGATGTCGAGGCAGAAGGACGGGGCCCCAGGACGACCCAAGCTGGCAAGGAGCAGCGCGCGTACTTTAAGAACTATTTCATGAGTCCGGCCGGCAGTGTCCCGTGGCAGCATGTGGCGATACAACAATGACTTTGTGTATTCCTTTCATTGTGACAGACACTTTCATTACATTCCTATTTTACTATGTCCCATGCTTGTAATAAATATGTTTGCTATATTTGTATCATTCCATGAAGTTGTTGCATTGAAATAAAATATTTTTTTCATAAATATGAAACATTTCTTTTGTACTTTCTTGTGTGTTAACACTAATAAAACACTAATAAAAGGTATACACTTAAAATACATTGGTTTGAAATAAAATAAAGAAACCTTTATAGAAATATAATGGTTTGAAAATAAAAATAAAAATCTGGACTGAGAAATAAAACAGCATAATTCTAATATCAATCATTGTGATTGTCTTAATAAAAAGTAATTTCACTAGTTAAATTTGGGGGACATATAGAGCAATCCCCAGACTTTGACTGTCATTACATTTTTTAAAAAGAAGAGCCAAATACATAAAGCAAAGTCTTTTCAGTTATTATTTTAGACTTTGTACGAATTTGACCTTTAAAACATTTCACCTTTGTTTTTTTTAGATGACCTTTATTATTTCTATTGTAAAATTGACCTTACTATTTGCTTTTTTTTTCTTTGTTATTGGACCGTTTATAACAACTTTATTTTATACAAAGCAAAACAGACACATAAATTATTATAAGACCCAGGATTTTTTATTAAAACTCAAAGCACATTCTTTTAATATGCACAGTCACATGGTAATATAACATAAACATATCCAACGTCAATGGTAATCACATCAATAGATGCACATATAAAGTAATCACAAAAGTCACAGATCCCTGGCCATATCCTTGTCCACATCCCTGTCCATATCGTTATCCGAGTCGGACACATGGCTCACATGGCTCACATGGCTCCTCTGGTTCGAGTCTATAACTATGTTGTGCACATCGTCGGAGGGGTGGAGTGTCCTCTGCGTATCCTGAAGCAACTGTGACAGGGACTCAGTGGACTGTCTGGACTGCTGAGCGGGGGGCGTGTCCAGGCCTGAAGTACGCTTCGGGATCGAGCTGCCCAAGGGTGACGTCATGGTGTCAGCTACGGTCCATGCCTGGTTCAGCAACGAGGCGTTCGGCGAAGTCCCAAACAGCAGACTGTCAAAGGAGGTGGCAGCTGGCGCAGGGGCCGAGTGGGCACGAGCTGGATACTGAAACATAGTAACATAAAAACATTACTACAGTGCAAAAGAAGACTATAAGTGTTAGGCATAAAATGTTCATATTGTAAAATAACTGCAATGAGATGTACTGTACAATGTAAAGAGCTTAGAAAAACATACCTGTAGTTGTGTGGCAAACTGCGGCTGCTGCTGCTGGTGGCCCCGTGGAGGGATGGCAGAGAGGGTGATGTACTGTTGCTGCGGCAACAAGGTCGGCAGCTGCGGCTGTGCTAACGGCTGTGGCTGTGGCTGTGGCTGCGGCTGCGGCGTGGGCTGGACCTGCCCCGAGATGTACCGCATGACCAGCGCGAAACTGTCGGCCTGATACTGGCGGTTCAGGTTCTCGGGGATCTCCGACTGTATGCTGACTAGCCAGTCAGCCCACGCCGCACTATCTGGCTTCTGGGATGCCTCCCGCATAGCCTGCACCTGTGAACAGAACATGAGCATTCATTTAATAGTAAATACAAAAAAACTTGCATTCAAAAGTAATGGGATGTAAGTATAAGACAATGCTCAATGTGGCAATTTTATCATGTATTTACCTTCTCCTCCGCCTGCTTGGCTGACTCGGCACTCTTCTCCAGAAACTTAAGGAGCACTTCCTGCACAACCGAGGACTTCGCTGAGGGCTTGGCTGAGGACTTGGACTTTGAAGTACCCCTGGAAGTGCTGGGAGCTCCCTCATCTGCCGCCACCGACACCGACACCGACTCCGACTCCACGTCCGACCCAGACTCGTCACCGCCCTCAGCCCCGGCAATCTGAAACATCAGCAAGCAAAAAATGAAAATGAGTTAATACCAATTGTCCATTCAGTATTATCTATTGTGAAATATTGAAATATTTATGAAAGAGGTAAACTCGACAAATTCTGCTTGCAGATGCTTACCTTTCCGCACGTGTCTGTCTTGGAAGTACGGGGCCTGTAGAAGGGGTCCAAGAACGAGTATCCGTGCACCTTCAGATGCTGGAGGGGCGTCAGGACCTTGGCTGCACCAGACCCGCTCGGTGTCGTCTTGACCGCATTCTTGAGCTTGAAGTGGTCTGTTCGCATGTTCGTGAAGTGGCGCATGATGTCTTCCACTGTAACACACAGAAAAAGGAAAAACATTAGGACATTTCTAAATTGTAATACATTTTTTAAGTAAATTTTCACAAAATTCCAAAATAATTCAATATTTCACAATAGATAATGGTCTCACCTTGAACGTTGATATCGGCGCTCAACTCGAGCAGCTTCGTGTCCTTGAGGTGGGTGTCCTTGTTGCTCTCGTGTGACACATCGTAAAACATAGGGTTCCCCTCGAAAAAAGACGCTATCTTCCTCATTATGTCGATATCAATGAAAGCTCATACAAGTTCGAAAACCAGCCAGATCGGATTTGTAACACCAGAGTAATGACCCCCTGTTTTGCTGAAATAAAAGCCATATCCTGCTTTGTGAACTCTCTAGCACCTTCTTTTACTATTTGATATTTACAAAATTTTGCCAGATCGTTAATATCAATAAATGCGCAGACAAGTTTGAAAACCAGCCGGATCTTCCGATTCACACCATACTTATGGCCCTCCATTGTTTTTTTTAAATATGCAATATGCTATTTTGGGAACCTGGTGTTGTGGGTTCAAATCCCACTGGGGGTTAACGTTCGATTTTTTTTTTATGTTGCATACTGAGTAAGTATGATGTGAAGATGTTAGCGAAGTAAAACGTGTTTAATTTGATAATTTTACTTGAGTTATGGCCCTTTCAATGTGTAATATATATTATATAGGGACACGTGTGTGTCTTAATTCCTCATTCATATTTAAGCGGATTGTTATAATAATTTGCATGCTTACTAAGAAAGGTGTGAAGATGTAAGCGAGAAAAAAATATTTTTGATTTGATCATTTTATTCATGAGTTATAGCCCTTTGAATTTTTAATAAATATTTTATAGGGAAATCTTGTGAGTCTAACTTCTCATTCATTTTCACTAAACGAACGCTAATTGTTAATACATACTGATAAGGGTTATCCTTCGGAAGCAACTAACACAGCCAAGAGAATAATGTAGCAGACTCAGTTTTATTGATTCTTTATTTGTACATAATTGATACATTTTGCTTAAACCAAAGCAGCGTCATGCTCGTTTGGTAACACAATATGCAATTGACGTACATTTGCCTTTAGTATGTGGATGACGTATAAAAACATTACATACACTTACATTAAAAATAAAAAATATATAGCCAATTTAAATATTAGTTTGCCTTCAAGTTATATGATACATTAAATATCAGAGTATGTATCGCAAAATAGATCGGTTAGATCAAATCCTTCAAAATCATTTTGCGTGACACTAACTATATGATGACTGCCGTGTTTCCGTCGTCATTGGCTTTGGTATATTACTTTCGACGCCTTTCTAAGCTTAATTGTTATTAATACCATCACAAAACGTTATTCTCCACATGCAATACCTACAACTTCTTTCTTAATTAAGTTAAATTAAACATCTTCTTTCTTAATTAAACATAATACCAAGCTGTTATTGCCTTAGCCTTCACCGGACTAGTTTATTTGTGTTCTAACCTTAACATATATGTTTATTGTATAACCTTAACATAAAAATTATACGTTTGTGTTCTAACCTTACCATACATTTGGTTTTGCTCTAACCTTAACATATATGTTTATGTTCTAACCTTAACATATATGTTTATGTTTAACCTTAACATAACTTACGCTTTTGTTTTAACCACACAATTGCCGTATAAAGGCCACCAGATGGAGCACATGTGTTTCATATAAACTTATACATGGTTAAATCAGGGAGTCCTTTTTCAAAATATTGAAAATTCCACCTCATAAATTGTTTTAATATTTGGCACAGAGGTAAACTGATATTAAGCAGTTGTATTGTTAAAAAATATTTGTGTAAAAGTATTTTTTATTCGTAGTTTTAAATATTGTATATACCCAAGTGACGCAAATTTGAAAATATAGTGCAGGAACCTGTGGGTTCATGAACTGAGAAGTGTACATAAATACAGGTGATAGTGTTTACAGCTGACGACTCCCAGCCTTATGGCTTAGAGATAGGCAGTAAATCTTGTTATATTGTGTGTGAACTTCCTTAAAAGTACTCTTAGATGGGACATTTGTATCAATGCATGTGTTCCTGATAACAAATAATATCTAATATCTACCATTTTCACATTGAACACCAGAATCAGAAACATCACCATGCACTTCTATATCCCACCCATTACAATTGAATTTTCCCTTTTACCATACATATGTTTGTGTTCTAACCTTAACATATATGTTTATGTTCTAATTTTAACATACAGATGTTTTTGTTCTAACATTTACATGCGTGTGTGTTTTCAAACCTTAACATACATATGCTTTTGTTCTATCCTTAACATATATTTTTTGTCATCATTAACATACATATATTTATATTCTAACCTTTACCATGTAATAGCTGTACTGGGTACTAGTCATTGATTTCTTTAGCTGTTTTGTAACCTTCAAATTCATATAAATGGTAACTTTTATCAGGTCTAGGAGTAGTTGAATTGGTTATTACTTGACTTTTGTGGGCAAATACATTCAGCTAGATAACATAATACTGAAACATTTAGTGTCAGCCGATAGGATGGTTGGACTAGCTGATTGTTCCGCATTCATTGTATTGATTGTTGTTATGTTAAATATTTTGTAAACGGATACTACTTAAAAAAACGTGTGTGTGTTATTGATTTTCATAAATATATTTGAATGATGATATAATCTGTTCTTAAACTGTTCTCATCTTTACAATACGTAAACCTCTTATAACGTAAAGTATGTTGCGTAAAAGTTGGTAGGTTGATATGGTTTTTGGTTGTGCAGATGCAGATGTGTTGTATATGCATGGTTATTCATTTTTATTTATTATTGATTATTATTATTATTATTAATGTTATAAATGCGGATATTGTAGTAGTAGTTGTTGTTGTTGTTGTAGTAGTGGTACAGACCCAGTTGCGTTCAAGTATCCTAAAAATGCATTCCGTTTGCATTTCGTTTGCGCTCCGTTTGCATTCCGTTTGCATTTCATTTTTATGAATGCATTTTTTAAAATGCAAATCATTTGCGTTTTTGAATGCATTCAGCTTTGCGTTCATTTTAATGCACGGAACGAACGCAACATAATGTGTGTGTTTAAATGCACAAACGGAAAATATGCATTTGCGTTCGTTCATCTGACGATTAAACTACGCATGATATCCAGTCAAGCGATTCTTACCACGAGTCGGCGACTAATGTTTGTGATCATATTGAAGAATGTGTCCTTTTCTTGACATTATTTGGTGGTGCACATTGATGATTATTCTGTTTTCTTCCGGGTTTATGTTATCATCAAATATTTAACATACTTGACACTATATAAAAATATGCCTCTGATTTTAACAACATTATTTCAGTTTTATAATGAAATAATATAAAGCTTGTGCTACACAATAAATACATTTCCTATTTTAAATCAGTAAAAATGAAAGTGTGTAATCGTGTAAAGAACACCATATTCACAGTGTATTATTTATATTAAAATACTTCTATAAATCGAGACTTCAATTATGTACTCACAAGGATAATATTGAAAGTTATCCGAAATAGCGAAATGCATTTGCGTTTGTTTCGTTCGTTTCGTTGTGTTCGTTTCGTTTGCATTTGCGTTTGTTTCGTTCGTTTCGTTGTGTTCGTTTCGTTCGTTCCGTTCGTTTTCAGGGTTTAGCGTTTTAAAAAATGCATTCATCGTTCGTTTTTTAAAACGCTGAACGCTGAAAACGAACGAAACGAACTATAGATCGTGCAACGTTCATTCTGCGTTCGTTCTGAGTTCATTCTGTGTTCATTTTCCGTTCGTTCAGCGTTCGTTCTGCATTTATTTGGGGTACTTAAACGCAACTGTGTCTGTAGTAGGGATATATTAGTAGTTGTTGTTGTTATTGTAGTAGTACTTGTAGTAGTAGAAGTAGTAATGGTAGTAGTAGTAGTAGTAGTAGTAGTAGTAGTTGTTGTTGTGTTGTTTAAACATAAATGTGTAAACTTACGTATGATTCGGTTCCTATTTTGGAGCGAAACATAAATGTCAAAGGAACTATAATATATGTTATTCATACCTAAAGCACTAGAGTTTTCCTATCGTAACATTTCCATACTAGACATATATGAAGGCACGAGCCCGAGAAAGATTTCCGTTAACTGTCATTTAAATGAATATTCCGTATACCGATTCAAAACAAGAAGTATGCATTCTAATTTTCTTTAAACATATTTTATTTCTCTTTCTTTTAACAATATGGTATATGAACACAATAAAAGAACAACTTATTAGAATGAAGGCACAATATTTTATGTTCAATCTTTTTTCACCACAGAAATGCGTTTCAACCTCATTTCAATATTTTAGTTTCTTAAAAGTAAGGATCATATTTCAGTATTTGACATTTTAATAAATATGCTGTCAAGTATTGCTCTGTATGTGTACTAACACAAACGTTTGCTTATTTTACTTATTTTAGAAGACACTGAACATGAGAAGTATAGGTACAGGTGCATTTAGTGACACACATATATATATATATATATATATATATATATATATATATATAGATGGGGAAAAAACATTTATACAGTGCAACAGTTTACAAAAACTCAGGCGCTGTCGGCTAACGCCTTCATCAGGAGTACACAAACACGAAAATAACAAATACGAAACAAAAAAACACTAAAATACACGGCAGTTTAAATAAAACTCTTTAAAAAAAACCTTATCGTTTGGCAGTGTTGCAGAAACTGGTTACTTTGAATAGACACTCTGGAGCCAAATGTGATACTAATAAAAGTACATAACTGGTTGGATGAGGGTAAAACTGTACCCTGACCTTTAGTTATGAAGAGAGAGTAAAAATGTGAAAAAGATATGAAAAAGATAACACAAACCCTACCTCAAAACCTAAAACCTAAAATC
The DNA here is from genome assembly GCA_037043455.1 of Cyrtodaria siliqua. Classification (NCBI taxonomy): domain Eukaryota; kingdom Metazoa; phylum Mollusca; class Bivalvia; order Adapedonta; family Hiatellidae; genus Cyrtodaria; species Cyrtodaria siliqua. The sequence continues at coordinate 99,387 of JAWPHD010006063.1, forward strand.
GATACTGCAGGATAAAGTATAAAGCAACCCCAAAGCTAATAAAAACAATGAGTAAGGCTAAACAAATTAAATTAAATAAATGGAGATATTTTGATCAAGGGAAGTAACAAAAGTACTATTAATAGAACATTGCTGGTTGGATGAAAGTAAAATTGTACGCTGACATTTATGATTAGTTATGAAGAGAGAGTATGTGAGTGAATAACCCTACCTCTATACCTAAGACAAAGAATCGATACTACAGGATATAGTATTTTATTAGTATCACATTTGGCTCCAGAGTGTCTATTCAAAGTTGCCAGTTTCTGCAACACTGCCAAACGATAAGTTTTTTTTTTTAAAAAAGGTTTATTTAAACTGCCGTGTATTTTAGTGTTTTTTTTGTTTCGTATTTGTTATTTTCGTGTACCCCTGATGAAGGCGTAAAGCCTAAAGCGCTTGGGTTTCTATAAACTGTAGCACTGTATAAATGTTTTTTCCCCATCTATATATATATATATATATATATATATGGGGAGAAATATTTGTGAACTACCAAGGACAGACAACCTTCGGACGAACTACGGCAGGGCGCCTAGCTATGACGAGATACACAGAAATCAAACGTATATATTCATTCCTTATAAAAGGTAGTTGCAACACACGTTGATAAACTGTATCTCTACATCATAACACACTCGTCTGAAGGCACAATTAACATATAGACGCATACATACATACAATTATAGCTCATATGAGTGGGCCACATTTAAGCGTTCAACCACACACAGCTATATTGAGACAGTGACAATGAAAGGTGCCGGATCTGGGGATACTGTGAATTCAGGTATATATAATAAAGGGAGAGAATTTGAACTCACTACGGCAACTTTCGAAACTGGGATCTCGTAAGAGATTCATGTTCACAAGGCAGAATTATATATGGGGAGAAATATTATAAAAGGTAGTTGCAACACACGTTGATAAACTGTATCTCTACATCATAACACACTCGTCTGAAGGCACAATTAACATATAGACGCATACATACATACAAGTGACATATAGGTACAGGTGCATTTAGTGACACATATGTATAGGTGTATATATATATATATATATATATATATATATACAGGTGCATTTAGTGACATATAGGTACAGGTGCATTTAGTGACACATATGTATAGGTGTATTTAGTGACATATAGGTACAGGTTGGTTTAGTGACTAATTAAGCTTCATGTAAAAAGAGTATGAAATTAGACATTTGGAAATCGACGACCACAATACAATACTGCAGTCATGGTTTGATCATGAATGGTAGTGAAAAATGCTTGCAACCGTTCACGCCCTCTAAAACCATACTGAAAGTGCACACGTTCTACGTTTGCTACTAAACATTATTTATATTAGAAAGCTATTTGAAAATAGGCATTGACTGCAGAAGCATGCCATACTCTTATGGGAAATAAGCATTACAATTATCCGTACAATTATCCGTACAATGATATAAAATGATATATAGGGTCCTATAGAAAGCACAGCGTCCGAACTGAATACTGAATGTTGTTTAACGGCTCATCAACACAGTATAGGTTATTTAGAGCCGCCCCAGAGAGAGGGGAAGGATACATAGGAATCCGGGAACTCTAGATGCCCTACTCTTATTATCGAATAGATTCCTATGGTTCTTTAACGTGCTCGGAGGATAGACCGATACACGGGACCGCCCGGTTTACGTCCCCATCCGACGGACGAGGCTAAGGTAAAGTGCCTTGCCCAAGAACACACCGACGGAACTCAGTGGCACCACGGAGGATTGAACCCGGGGCCTCCGGTTACAAATCCGCCGCGCTACCGACTGCGAAACACCAGCCCTCTCACAGAGTCCGAACGTAGGTGGCATCGTAGGTCCGCACTGTACTGCAAACACCTCTCACAGCGTCCGAACGTAGGTGGCATCGTAGGTCCGCACTGTACTGCAAACAAGGACTTGAAAGGTCAATCACTAAACATGCAGTGCGCTGTAAAACCAAAGGGTTATATCCTTTTCTGACGAACTTCCTGAATAAATTTATAAAGCGGTCAGGAAACCCGTCAGACCCCTTTAACTTTCGAAGTTTATAGACCACATCTTCATAAAATGAGGGTTGTGATATGCCTAGTCGCAGACGTGTTTTAAGGTTGGTGTTGTACTTTTTCAGCAGGCCCTCGTTGCGGCGGTAGAATTTAGAGAAAGATCTACGTAGTTTGTGATAACGAAAACCCTGCTAAAGAAGTTTACTTGTAATAACTTGATTTCGATCATTGAAGTCTATAACATCATTACGCTCTAGCAAATCGAATGAGCTGGGAGATATACACCCCATATGAGGCAGCACGAGGTACATCTCCATCCAGGTGTGGATAGTTAACGATGTTAAAATTGAAATCATCTCTCTTATCATAGATTTTAGTATGAATACAATCATTTGAAATCGAGAGATGAAGATCGAGAAATGCTGCTACTGTATCCGAACTGTTGGTTTTATTCAACGTGAGCTCTGGTGGATACATGTTAGTAACCATATGAGCAAAGAACGGATTATCAATATTGAGTATGTCATCAAGATACCGAGAAGTATTATTAAAGGCATCAATAATTTCACCCTGCCTAGCACATGTAGCAGGTGACAAACTCAACATAATATCTCTTTTATAGCAGTACAAAAACAAATCTGCAACAAGTGGCGCACAGGTAGTACCCATAGCAATACCAACAACCTGGCGGTAAATAGTTTTACCGTATCTTATAAAAATGTTATCCAGAAGAAAAGATAAGGCTCTACAAACATCAGTACAAGTCCACATATTATACTTATCAATGGGGGCGTTAGTAAAGAAAGCCCTGACATTATTACAAGCTAGAAAAGTTGTACCTTCTCCAGCAAATGTCTTCTAATAAGCTGAAGCAATTTATTTAATTTTGTTTTGATAAGATTATGTGGTAATGTAGTATACAGTGTAGAAAAGTCGTAGGTGCTTAGAGAAGAGGCATGAAAATGCTTACACCGTAGTTTGTCAAGAACTTCTCCAGAGTTTTTGATAGACCAAAACAGATTGATTCCTAAGGTCTCGAAGGCCTTTACGCAATATTTTACAATATGTTCTTTAATCGCGGAAAGTTAGGAAGTCAATAGTTTTGATATATTGGTCGTGGTACATGAACTAGAATTAGCGATAAAACGTGCGTTGTGAGAAATTTTGTGAAGTTTGGGTATCCAGTACATTGTAGGGAGCTTCGTCTGCTTACTAATTACAGAAACCTTTTTAGTCTTTTTTCTTTTTTCTCGCGTAAACCACTTTGTACAGAAATACGTTAAAGAACTCGCAATTTCATTGCGACAGGCATTAAAATCAATATGAGATGGAAGGCGATACTTAGGCCCTTAAGCAATTAAATGCCGAATCCTCTTATCCTCAGTTACATCAAGATTTCCAGTAAGAATGTGACCAGCAGGTTCGTAACAAAATTTAGAATTTTGACAATCTCAATCAGTAGAAATAGATGTCTCGATCTCAAGATCAGAAACGATCCTATTATAATTGAAAATAAGATTTCTAATAGATTTCTAGTAGATTTCTTATACTTGTAACATATATCAGGAGTCTCAATATTCGTGAAATACTTTGGAATTGTGTCAGTCACCCGCATATCATTAAAAATACCGGCTAAATTAATGAAATCGATGCCTTTATCAACATAAGTTATCTTCAAAAAATGCCTAAACAGATTCGTGATATACGAGTTTAAACATCACTTGCACATTATATCACACGCACAAACCAATATATATTAGACACGTAGAAGGAAACACATTGCATTCCTGAGCTGTATGGTCCCTACAATCCGGTACCATTTTAGTGGGCAAATTCTTACTATTGTCAATTTGGGGGCAATTTTATGGAGGTAAGGAAAATACATTATAGCAATTTCAAAGTTACAGCTTTACATGATTTTTAATGCGTTTTTAAACATAACCCCCTTGAAAAAACTGAAAACCAGAGAATGTCCTAAAATGTCACTCAAAAAGTTATATTTAATAATTTCTGTATTTTCGCTATTAATAATTATGTAAAACAGTTAACAGCCTCGAGATATGACAAGTACAATCAGTTTGAATGACCTTGTTTTCTTCTTTTTAGCCAAAAATCTGAATTTTACATGTAAATTTACCCCACCCACTTTTAGAGACTTTATACTTAACTTACAGATTTTCTGTTTGTTACATAAGCAATACACATATGTGTTATTTTGAGACAATAAAATATATACTAAAAGAAAATAACAAGAATTCAAGTGTTTGTAATACATTTTTTAAGTAAGCGATGGATAAAAGAACCCATTGAATTCTAAAATGAGCGCAATATTAAGTGATATTTTGGCATTTATAAGATATTACTTTGACATATATCACACTTGTAGTATTTTTTCGCATCTCAGTGATGAAATGTTCTAACAACAGATAAAAGTATGTTCAGTTTATTAAATACTGTTCTGTTTTATGGTCAATTAATGACTTTTCTTTGTTAAATTTGCATATCAAATTGCCCCACCCACTTAGGATTAAGATCAAAAATTATTCAAACGGACAAAGGTAAACATTGATATCAGTTTTAGTGTCAAATGGAAACTATTATCATGTTCTGAGTAAATGTTCAGGTAAATGGAAATTAAAAATGCATGATAATAAATTCTAAATTGCATTACTTAGTGATATTACAGCTTTACTTGATTTCAAATGTGTTTTATAAGTGTACATGTATAGAGGTAAAATACCAACTTTCCTCAAAAATTATGTTTTCATTTATAAGCAACTGTGGATATATGACTAGTGTTTAAGTGTAAAATGTCAGATTTCTTACAATTTCCTTATAAATAGTATTGTGGAAATTAAGAACCTGTGAAAATAAAAGGAATACTTTAATAAAACCATTTTGGGATATTTGCTTTTGATAACATGGATATATTGATGATGGCACGACACTACCAATTTCCATATTTACACAATAATATTTATATAGGATCATTCCAGTGTATACATGTACATAAGTGGTTTATTTGATTTATATATTTATTCTAGGTAGAACATGATTAACAATATAATATGTATTTATTCTATATAAACATATTGGCTGTTCAAAAAAGTAATTTTGCCTAGCTGTGGAATTACCCCACCACCCAATTTATAATGGGGAAGCTCAAGTAAGTGTAAATGTGTATCACTGATTCATTTGATTTATATTCTTCTGTTAAACAAATTAAATTACAGATGCAATTGATTCTTATTTTTATTTTTTAACATCTTTAAGCACAATTTAACATCAAATTATACTAGAATTACAATATAAAGTGGGTGGGGGTAAATTAAAGTTGTTTTCTTCACAAAAACATTTCCTTTTGATGTAAATGACAGATGTTTCTATACATTATAAACTATTTCCAATTTCATTATTTTAACCAATTGATTTTTATTCTGAATACCTTGTCAGTTATTACTATTACAATGACATTTCTTTTATGCAACTTTTACAATAGAATGGGGTGTTTTGTACTTCTTTAAATTCGACCGTAAATTTTGAAACCTGTTTTGCCATTTGATTATCTTTACAGCTATTAACATAAAATACTTCCGCATACTTTTTTCTGTGAAATATAAAATGAATAACCATGTTTTGTATGGTTTTACGTTCAACTTTTGCGTTTAGGTTACTTTTTCACAAACTGTATGCACTAGACCTTTCAAACTTTGCTTATAGTTGTATCTTTGGTGCTATATTGCAACATGACAAAGCAAATGTGGATGTGACCTTGACCCTCCAAGCAAGGGGCAGATAACTTAATAAGTTTTACCATCAACTTTCGCGTTGAGGTCACTTTTTTACGAACTGTATGCACTAGACCTTTCAAACGTAGCTTACAGCTGTATATTGAGTGGTACATTGCAAAGTGACAAAGCAAATGTGGATGTGACCTTAACCCTCCAATAAAGGGGCAGATAACCTTATAATTTTTACCTTCAACATTATTTTGCGTTTAGGTCACTTTCTTGCAAACTGTATGCACTACACCTTTCAAACTTTGTTTTTAGTTGTATCTTGGGTGATACATCGCAACGTGACAAAGCAAATGTAGATGCGACCTTGACCCTCCAAGCAAATGGCAGATAACCTTATAATTTTTACCTACAACTTTTGCGTTTAGCTCACTTTTTCACAAACTGTATGCACAGACCTTTCAAGTGGTACATTACAACTTGACAAAGAAATGTGCATGTGACCTCGACCCTCCAAGCAATTGACAGGTAACTTAATAATGTTTACCTTCAACATTTGCGTTTAGGTCACTTTCTCTCAAACTTTATGCATTAAACCTTTCAAACTTCGCTTATAGTTGTTTCTTGGGTAATACATCACAACGTGTCAAAAAGCAAACGTGCTGTGAACTTCACCATCCAAGCAAATGGCAGATACCCGGTAACTTTAATTGTTACATTTACATCATTTTCTCATAGTGCCTCAGCAAACTATAAGCTCCATTGTTTTTAGTTATTAAAATGTTTACAAACATTCGTTAGGCGAGACATGTGAATCCGCGGATTTCTTGTTTAACCATGTATGTACATCTTTATTTTTGCCGAAATAAATCTATGTATGTATCGTTTTCTAAGATTTATATTGCTACACATCCTTAAATTGACGACTGTCAGCGCTCACAAAACGTGATCAAACTAGACGGCATTCACTGGTCAAACATTATCGGGTGAGACACGTCATACAATTTATCTGCATCTATTACATGTATTAATAGAATGTGTATGGAGATGTGTATGCGTATTTATTTGAGATTGAAGCTATGATTTTGGAACTGACATAGCAAATACTAAGTTTGATTTATTTTTAATTGATTATAAAAAGAAAATAGAATATCACTGTATTACCCTATTTGATTTTTTACTTTTAAAATGAGGGATTGCGAGGTTGGGATGGGGCGGCGGCGGTGGGACTAACACACCGAGGTTTTGACAGAAATTAACTCCTATTTGAAAGGAATGAGCTGTTCCAGCCAAACTATTCGCACTACCACCACCCCACCGCCACCCTCTGGATTTAGACCCCGCACATAGAATGTCAACAAAATACCCTTTAAACTTTTTTCTTCAAACATATCCTCAAACAAACCTACCCTGAAAAGAGCGTTTATTCAAACCTCGAACCACTAGAAAATCTACAAATACCCCCATGAATATTTTATTATAAAACAAATCTCTGAAATTTCGGAAATACCTCCCTGGACCTTTTTCCTTTACCGCCACCCAACACACCTCAAAACTCCCTACCAGCCGACCTCATTACCTCCTTTACCTAAAAATCACCTCCTATAGAAAATATTTTTTTACAACACTCCAGTCCCCTGGAAATTTTCGAAAATAGCCCACTCACCAAAAAAACACTCGAAAACCGGACACACCCATCAACTCACCCCGCCCCACCCTTAATGGGTTATGTTTCCTATGAATGAGTGTTTATAATGATGATGTTGATATGAATTAACATAAAATTGGATTTAAGGGGCATGTGCCAATAACTTTTGGACTTTATTCTAATAGCGGATTTTAGAAATATTTGATATAATTTATGTGTATTCTGCAAGTGAATATTGTTCATTGTACAATTTAAATAAATTTGTTGATTATAATTTGAAAATTGTTGTTGCTGGTTTGCACTTCCTTTCCTGTTACTTTTTACCCGTAACGGTTAGGAACGGATATTGCGTGCAGAGCCCAATTAGACCAACGATATTTACACCTAGGGTAGAAATTAAACATTTCTCTATTTCCCTGGGTACTCCCGTTGCTGCCACAACCCAATCCCCACCCAGGTGAGTGAAATAAATTATAAGTGCGTACTTGCTTTTACGTGTACTCTCCCAGTTATTACTTCTATCCTACAACATTTTCACAAGTACGAACATTCTAAAAAATCTAAGAGCACAAAAAATGGAATGGGTGGGGAAGGTGGTAGGGTTCGGAGGGTTTTGTTATTACATTATTTTTGTTTTTCTAGATCTTTTTATAGAACGTAGATCAGACGTTTGGTCATCATCGTGATTGAAATGCGCTTTACGTATTATTACGTAAAATTTACCGTTTCAAAAATCGGCCTGTGACTGTTGCTTGTTTGAGTGAAACGGGAAATGCGCAGTGAAGCAATCTTTAAAATCGTAACATATGAAAATTGATTGATCTCATCATCATCATCATAATGAAAAAACCACAGCATATAACAGAAAAAGGACTTCATATCATAAGAAATGCAACACGTATAAAGCCGTTTGTACCGAATATAATGCAACTGAAACCACCGAATATAAAGACGTATCCACCACGTATATTAAAATATATACCATATATAAAGTCAACAGAAGCACTGCATATAAATACAAACCTACTTCATAGAATGTTCAAAGGACCTCATATATATTAGATGAACTACTAAATATAGTAATAACTGGACAGCATATAATGGTTTCTACTGAATATAGTAATAACTGGACAACATATAATGGTTTATCTACTACATACAATGACTTATCTATCGCATATATCAAAATCTACCTCATGATCAAAGTTCATATCATCTTTTCCTTGGTTGGAACATTCGAGTAGTCTGCACAGAGAAGTACATGTTCTATTATGTACGTTTTATTGTAAAGTCTAATAACAATAAAATCAAATCATAAAGAACACTTTTATTTTAAAAGAAACACAATGAATGATTAAACATATTTCATAAGCATAATATGTTAAAAAATCATTAAAAGGAAATCACAAGAGATAACCATTTTCACAATTTCCTCAGGTGGTTGTCTCCCTCGGATGAAAAAATCGAGCAAGACCTACCCTATATTATTCCACTGACTAATTTCTTTGCCAGATACATACCAGTACAACACAGTTTATACTAGACTGAGATTAAATTTTGTTAATATGGTAGAGATAGTATTTTAGATTTCATTTTCTGCCACACTAAAATACTAACATTGCAAGGTCATTGACATTAGCTAATGTTCATGAGGTTGGTCTGCTTTTACTTACCTTTACAACAGATATATGCAAACTATGAGGTCACTTTGGGTTAAAAACAAAAGATAAAGTTATGAAATTTAATAAGAAACATCTTTACCTTATTTGATTGCTGTCTTTTTTTTATTTCATGTTATTTTCTGCAATTGTTTACAGTTTTACTCTGCATAATAAATGGTGAATTTATTAACAAGGGAAGTAACTTTTCAAATACTTATTAAAGTATTCCTTTTATTTCCAAAGGTTTTTAATTTCCACAATACTATTTATAAAGAAATTGTAAGAAATCTGACATTTTACACTTAAACTCTAGTCATATATCTAAACTCTAGGTACCGTTGAGGAAAATCGGTATTTTACCCCTATTTTACCCCTATACATGTACACTGTATAAAACACATTAGAAATCAAGTAAAGCTGTAATACCACTAAGTAATGAAATTTAGAATTTATTGTCATGCATTTTTCATTTCCATTTTTTACCTGAACATTTACTCAGAACATGTTAATAGTTTCAATTTGACACTAAAACTGGTACCAATTTTCATCTTTGTCCATTTGAATAGTTTTTGATCTTAATCCTGAGTGGGTGGGGCAATTTGATATGCAAATTTAGCAAAGAAAAGTCATTAATTGACCCTAAAACAGAACAGTATTTAATAAACTGAACATACTTTTATCTGATGTTAGAACATTTCGTCACTGAGATACGTAAAAATACTTCAAGTGTGATATATATCAAAGTAATGTGCTTATAAACGCCAAAATATCACTTAATATTGCACTCATTTTAGAATTCAATGGGTTCTTTTATCCATCGCTTACTTAAAAAATGTATTACAAACACTTGAATTCTTGTTATTTTCTTTTAGTATATGCTTTATTGTCTCAAAATAACACATACGTGTATTGCTAATGTAACAAACAGGAAATATGTAAGTTAAGTATAAAATCTCTAAAAGTGGGTGGGGTAAATTTACATGTAAAATTCAGATTTTTGGCTAAAAAGAAGAAAACAAGGTCATTTAAACGGATTGCACTTGTCATATTTCGGGGCTGTTAACTGTTTTACATAATTATTAATAGTGAAAATACATAAAATATTAAAAAAAACTTTTTGAGTGACATTTTATGACATTCTGTGATTTTCATTTTTTAGAAGGGGGTTATGTTTAAAAACGCATTAAAAACATGTAAAGCTGTAACTTTGAAATTGCTATAATGCATTTTCCTTACCTCCATAAAATTGCCCCCAAATTGACAATAGTAAGAATTTGCCCACCAAAATGGTACCGGATATCGTTCTGGCCCATGGACTACTATGGTCACAATGAATATTTAGAGCAAGTTGAGACATATAGATTGATGGTATTGAGTAAAATAAATATTAAGTAAAATAAATATTATAAAACAATTTATGGTTAAAATACTATCCTTTTTGTACTTGCTCATTTGCAAATGTGCAGCTTCAGTAAAATAGCATAACATACCCATCATACGGCAATAATCATGACCAGCTACTCGTTTTGCTAAGAAATAATAAAACAATACTATAAAATAAATTGAAAATTATATACGAAGCGGTGATAATTTTCATTTTACGGTCAGTGGCAGAAAGAGCTGCTGGTGCGTTCAACCAGGTTATAGGGGGCACCAAATCTCACTCTTACCTTATTGTCATCCCAGTAAAATGGGACAGTGAAAAATTGTATAGGTTGTCGACTGTATGGATTAAACAAGTGTTTGAATGGTGTTTTACGTAATTTTTTAACACATATGACGGTCGATTGTTCTAGGTAGAGGAATACCACTGTATTTTTTCTGGGTAGAACCAGTACTATATACCTCCCGCCATCCGTAAGAATCGATACTTTCTCACTTGATAAGTCGATCTCCCAGTGAGATTCGAACCCGCAGCGGAGAGAGGCAAGAATGTTTTAGACGCAGCGTCTTTACTATCCCGGTCACAGAAGCGCTTGGATTAAACAAAGATATATGCTAAAGCCGAACACAAAACGTAGCAATGGAAAGACGAAACGCATCTCGAGAATTTCCGCTATATGGTATATGTATAAATAGAATTGTACACGGCTACATTAGTCTGTATAGATTTTTTCTTTCGGTAAAAAGACTAAAACAACACATAAAACACCAAATGTTGTCCCTTCAAAGTCTAATTATTGATGGAATACGCGTTTGTCTCAAGCAGGCAGCAATATCTTTACATTAAATACAGGGTTACCGCCATGGTACGGTCGGTGGCGAAAGAGGCCAATGGGGTATAACTCGTTTTTATGGTGGAAACAATCCCATGCATAAATAAAAGAATCCCAATAGATTGTATAGATTTTTCCTTTCGGTAAAAAGACTAAAACAACACATAACACACCAACTAGAGTCCCTTCAAAGTTTAATTATTGATGGAATACGCGTTTGTCTCAAGCAGGTAGGCGAATATAAGATTTAACATTTTGCAATATCTTTACATTAAATACAGGGTTACCGCCATGGTACTGTCGGTGGCGAAAGAGGCCAATGGGGGTATAACTCGTTTTTATGGTGGAAACAATCCCATGCATAAATAAAGTCATCCCAACCAAGCTATCACTAAACACATTTGCAATTGTGAAATTTCTCCACTTAAAAGGGAATATTCCCCGAGGAACTTCTAATGTGGTATATGTTTATCAACTAATTCGTTTTCCTAGAACGTGTAGTCGAGTTGAGGACTTTAATATTTTTAACTTTTCTCACTGAACAGCTACTCTATTAGACCTACCTTCACCATTTATTGGGAAACACTTATACACAATATTATTACCGTAAGCATGATCTACCTTTAAATATCAAATACATTTAAGGGACTCTTAAGTGACTTCTAAAACATTGACTATCACAATATTTCTTTATATCTTGATGTTTACAAACGTCTTACGATCATTGGTCATGATCACTTTCATACACTCGTGATTGCACTTGTTAGTAATTATACAAAAACGTTAATCACCCTATCATTTTACAACGCACTGCAAATTTAGTGGTTGATATATTTCCAGTTCGTCACTATGCTTTCCTCTTTGATTTTGATATTCTCTTGTTGCTCTGTTTGTGCAAAGTCATTGATTACGTGATGTTTTTGGTTGACTGTGTTTTGTGAATGCTACATTTCCTTTTCGACTTTTACATCTACATGCAGTTTTAATAAACGAAATAATTACAACACGGCGTCGTTTATGCTTATAAGAATTTAAAAACAAATCTAGAACGCCACCCACCACAAATGCAGAAAATTGACCTGTAAAACGCCGGAGTAAGAAATTTAATTTTAATATGTTCGGCAAGATATCAATGAAGAAGAAAGAAAACTTTACCACTCTTTATGTCAATAATAAAATAGAAATCGTAGTAGTAGATTGTAAATGGGCCAACCATTTAACATAAAGCACATTGGCAAAAATAAGATAATAACTCTTTTGATAGCTTTCTTAAACGTTTTGATAAATATGTGATTATGGCGAAACATTGTAGGAGGTAGTCGCGTCACCATATAAATCGCGTTACATTTTCAGAAGTATAACTATAACATGTGGCGAAGCTGTAACGAAGCTCATGGTAATGGTAGACTTGCATGCCATCTTGGGGATGGTTAAAAATCTGTACTATTGATTTGAGAATTATGAGTTCTGCTCAACCCGGGGCTAGGGGGCGTGAACGGTAGCAAGCATACATGAACAGTCTCAATCAAATCGAGCCTGCAATATCATTATTTGTAGAACAGCTTAGGTAAACAAAAAGCAATTACATTAAAGCCATGAAATTGTCTACAAGTCCTCGAAATAATAATACGCGGAATAGCATATGATTTTACCGGGGGAAAATACTCGTTTAAGTAGGGTTAATTCAAGACAATAACTAGGAATGTGGGGTGTTATTAACGGCTTCGATCACACGTGCCTTAGTTGTGCAATTTCAACACGAACTCTTTTTTATTGTTATTTGAAATCAACAAGGGGTTCATTGTAAATATCCATTACATTGTTACATTTGTCTTTTAACATTAGTTGTGACACAAAGGACATAGGAACATTATATGTTTTTCACAAACTGCAAACAATGTGCCTAAATTACTGCTCTTATACTGCTACAAGCCAAACTTATTGTCGTTACCGCTCATGTACAGACTCAATAAAACCGAGTTTGCTACTTTATTATCATGGTTGTGTTTGTAGCTTCCAAAGCATCTCTCTTATCAGTATTAATATTCACACTACCGTTCTTTTATTGCAGTGTGGCGACTATGAAAAGTGTCCCCATGCTACAAATCAGTAGTGGTATTTTTGCTGGTCTATTTTGATCAACGAGCTCAAAATAGGTTGTTTCCAAGTTGAAGTAGACTACCGCTTAATCCGGTGCTAGGCTTTGTGAGAGATGTTGCTTCTCACATTACCTCCCATGAACAGACTCAATCAAACAGAGTTTGCTACTTTATTCTCTTGGTTGTGTTTGTTGCTTCCAAAGGATCTCCTTATCAGTATTTTAATAAGCACGCTTAGCTTGTCGCTGATAGTCCTTGATAGTTTGGTTTCATGCACAATTAAGCAATTCTTCAATAATCATGATACTGATGATGATAGTTTAATATCTTTGCCAAATAATGCTGGTTTACCAGTTCTTGAGTGCATTGTATAACTATAATCGAGACCATTTACAAACAAAACTTGAATACACACCTCTTAAACTCTTAAATAAACCTTAGAAAATAGTATAGTTTGTTTATATTGTTTACATTATGTGTTTTGTATGAACATTACTGTTTGCTTATTTCTCTCACAAACATGATTTATTTATACTATCCGTGATATTAGTAGTGCGCCTGTTTTCAAGTATTTCACTAAGATATTCCAGCGTTTTCGTTTATTTGATTTGCATTTAGATGATCACGGCAAATACTTACTTATCCTCGCTAATTTCAGAGAAAATCAAATTTACTAAGTAATTTGATACTATTCCCTGTACGAAGATACCATTCATTAGATTTTAATAATTCTGTAAATTACAAAAACTGGCAAGCCATTTCAATTGTTCGGCTAGTTCCCATCACGATAATGTCAAATACACTTGGGTCACTGTTGCACCGTTAAACGATTTTTGCTATCTGTAACATAAAGTATCACCATTAGATGATGAACTTCTACTCATTCCAATTTAACTGGGCTTAGAGAAAAGTGCAAAGTTATCGTTCAGCTCATTCCAACTAATTAATTAGTCATCCAGTGTGACTGCTTTCAGTCTAGTGTCCGTCGTTACTACCCCTTAGATGTTTGCTTAAACAACTTTTGAGAAAAAAACACATAACCAGTTTTAAAAGTCGTCACATGATAAATAACTTGACATCCACGATGGTCACCATTACCGTAAATGATTTCAAACTTTCACGAGCTATCACATGTTTTCATATAAAGACCCAGAACTACACATAGAAACAAACAACATATATGAATATAAAAATCAAGGAAAGCAGCCACAAAGCAAGTACTCAGTGACTTGGAAAAAGCCAAAGCAACAATAAAATAAACCATTAAGGACAAGACAATACAGGATTGGAGACAAACAACAAATGTTACCGTCCTCTCAAGATTACGGTAGCTTACATCGTAGGATCCACAATGTGTCCGGTCACCGCACAATCTAAGAGTAAAAGCATAGTGGCGAACTGTAAATGGGTCAACCAATAAACATGCAGTGCGTTGCAAAATATAGTGTCATAACCTATTTCGATAGACTTTTTAACAAGTTTTGATAACTATTGTATGAAAGTGTTCATGACCAGACCACATAGCTTACGAAGTTTGTAAATCACTTCACAACAGAAGTCAGGCAGTGATAATTGTATACACCTATAGTTATAATATACAATACTTGTGCAATATCCACAGTTATATGCATTATGGTAAGCAGCATTTTAAAAATAGTCAATCATATTTATAAAATATTGTAAGCTGCCGCACTCGACTATTTTGTATTATTATATCCTGCTTGTAAGTACTTTCTGACGGCTGGTTTGAATTTGATCGAGTTTATAATCCTCCCTGGTTTCTCTTGTTACTCTACGCATTGCTATCTTACACATTGTTGCGACATGGGAGAGTACATCTCGTTTTGTTCTCGTGTTTTCTGGCTTCTGCCGAGTCACCGAGTACTTACTTGTGGCTTTCTAGGCTTTTCTTGTTTATATTATATATACATGATCATTTATGTGTTTTACTTATATTGCCTATTAATGTTGCCTCTTGTTTGTTAGAAATTATAACCTGGCCTTTTTTTGCCACTGACCGTTCCAAGGCGGTAGCCCTATTGTCAACCCGTTTGTGTTTGTGATGTTTTATCTTGCTTTTTATTCATCTTTGAAGTTGTTCTTTGTTCTATGTGTGTTTGTGGTTGACTGTCGTCCTTGAATGCTACTTTTCCTGTTCGATCTTTATATCTATTTTTCGTGTTAATCGATGTGAATTAAACACTAAAGTGTACCAAGTTGCCAACAGCAATGAGACTCAGTGTAGAAATATCGCATTACAGGGTACGGTACATCGTTCTTAAATGTGAAACCTTTTAAATTGAAAAAACAACATTTTGAAAAATACACATTCTAAATGTTTACGACTGTTCCTCCTAACGCAAACCAAATATAGACTTACAGTACATAAACAGTTTAGCTTGTGTGAATTTCAACTTATGCGAAACGGAAGTGATTTTACTTTGTGTTGAATCTGTCACAGAAATGTTTCTACAAACACTCTTAATAGCTATGCATAGCAAGTTGTCCGTCAAAATGTCAAATCATATGTATTTTTGTTTTTATTTAATAGAATAATGATGAGAAGATATTGTCTAAAGCATAATATCAACATTTCCTTTGACAAAACTTTCAACTGTGATACGATACTGTCTTACTTTTAACATAAACAAATATATGCTTGAATGTACATACAATTAACCAAACACCCGAGTGATCCTATACACCAAATACTGAAAAGTGGATCCCCAGGAAGCAACAAACACAATCAAGACATGTTTTTTTATATAACTCATACGACTAATTTTGAAAAAGTATTCACATATTAATCTATACAACCGAGTGTGTCTAACAAGTAAATAAGTAAATACTAGTGCTGAAAATACAAAACGTTTTTTTAAATGGCTATTTGATAAACTCTTAAAATGCGTGTTCAAAATATAACCTTTTGTGAACACATCTTCCATGGGCAGTTATTAGATGGGCGTGTCGCTACACACGAGGTATACCGGATAACGGCTACGGTCCTTAAACATCTTGTTTACGCACACACACTAAAACTTAAAAGTGATGTTTACCTAAACAATATAGATATAAAAATCGAACAGGAAAACCAACATTCAAGGAAGATAGTCACCCACAAACTCACACAGAAACAAAGAACTAATTTAAAGATGAATAAAAGGCCAAATAAGACATCGCAAACACAAAAGTGTTGACTATAGGGCTACCGCCTTGGAACGGTCAGTGGCAAAAATGGCCGCTGGGTGTTTAAACCAGCTTCTATGGTGCACCAAACCTCACACGTACCCTACTGTCAACCCAATAAACGGGACAGTGTAAATAAAGAAATCCCCGCCCTGAACTATTCTCTCACCAACAAGACAGCATTAATAGGCAATATAAGTAAAATACAAAGATGCTCGTGTATATATAAATACAAAAAACAAAAGCCTAGAAAGCCACAAAGAAGGTACTCAATGACTTGGCAAAAGCCAGAGCAACAAGAGAATAAATCATTGAGGGCACAAGACAAGACTGCAGACAAACATCAAACATCAAACATCACCGTCCTTTTGGGCTTTAGGTAGACGCCATCATAGGGTCCTCAGTCAGTCCGGTCATCGCACAATCAAAGAGGAGGAAAGCATAGTGGCGAACTGTAAATGGGTCCACCACCAAGCATTCAGTGCGTTGCAACATGATAGTGTCATAACCACTTTTAACAAAGATTATATGAAAATGATCATGACCAAGGATCTTACGAAGTTTGTAAATCACGTCACTATAGAAGTCTGATTGTGATAGTCCTTGTCGCAGTAGAGATTTTTAATAAACTTTTATATTTGGAAAGAGGATCAGGGTTACGATAATAACATTTTGCAAAGGTTTTACGAAGTTTATGGTAACGGTAACCCTGATGGAGTAGCTTTTTAGTTATATAAATATTACGAATATTAAAGTCCTCAACTCGAGTACAAGCTCTAGAGAAACGAGTTGAGGTACGTAGACCCCATAAAAAGTTGCTCGTGGAAATGGGGATAATTAAAGGGATTGATGCACTATTTTCAAACAAGGTTTATTTTAAAATGGGTCTGAAAAACTGCAAAAAAGCTGAAAGAATTATCAAAATGCCATAAAAATAAAGGAGATATGACCTGTAGAAAATTTGAAAAAGAAACATAAATGGACGTCATCGCGCCTTTTTGCTATACTGTGTATTGACAAAATGTTTTTCAAATTAAAAAAATCACATCAAATGAAAAATAGTACTACAGTTTATACATTTTACAGATGTATATTAATTTTTAATCAATTTGCAGTGATTTTCTTTGCTTTAAAAGACATTTTGTCAATATGCCATATATGGTAAAACTTTCAAAGATGGCCGCCTCCATGTAGGTTTCTTTTCAAATTTTCAATAGGTCATATCTCGTTTATTTTTCATGGCATTTTGATAATTCTTTAAACTTTTCTGAAGTTTTCAGAGCCCTTTAAAATAAACCTTTTTGAAAATAGGGCATCAACCCGTTTAACAATATCAAAATTAAAATCATCTCTCTTGTCATATATTTTGCATATTATGGCATATTATATAAGTTAATTATTTCAAAATGTATCAGAAATATGAGCTTTGTTAAGCTGAAGTTCTTTAGGGTATATATTATTAAGCATAGCAGAAAAGAAAGAGTTGTCAATGTTTAATATGTCATTCAGTTACCGAGAGGTGCCATTAAAGGCCTCAATAACAGCTTCCTGTCTACGTAAGCAAATATTGCAACTCTGCGAAAACAAATTATTTTCAGAAATGCAACTGAATTTCAAGACATGCTGATTCCGATTTCTTTGAAATTCTCGTGTTATGACATTTAGAGTTATTAGAGGAATAACGATGCAAGTTCCAGTGGTCGATATCTCGTATAATATCTATGGAAATTGAATAGATGTCCATTTGATTGCCACTATGGATTAATATTTAGATCGTAACAGTAAACAACAACAACCACAACGTATTGAGTAAATAGCATGTGCAGGTTTTGCCCACCACCAAGATTCTAAACATCCTGATTCCAATACTGTGTTTAACTCCAAGATAGAAACACGGATCAATTTCTTAAGAAACCTGACTTTTCTGTCCGCGTATCCAGGATTTCATTATTGATGTGTCTGACATTTAGGGATAGAATGTTCCGGATGCATGCACATTGTTTTGCTGCATGACATTTTTTGAATTCTAGTATTTAATCCAACGCTGAATACAGTGGAAACATCGCGCGGCCCGTAAAATCCAACAAATATAAGACCTTGAATTGCGCACGAATATCATACTATGTAAAGAGTTTGCTATGAGGGATCGAACTCATTCTTCTCAGTTTTTACACGGATATTGTACAGTTGAAAATACCCATTTGTGTATTGGTGAGGGCAAAACGTGTCGTGTTTCTTCCACAGATTTTGATACAAGAAATATGTTATTATATGACATTTGCTTGAGCTTGTCAACATTATCATCACATCCCAGCTACATACATGAATAGACTCAATAACACCGAGTTTACTATTTTATTCTCTTGTTTGTGTTTGTTGCTTTCAACGACTCTCGATTATCTGTATTTATTAACATTCACTCTAGCGTTCGTTAAGAGCAGTGTGGCGGCTGTTAAAAGTCTCACCGTGCTACGAATCAGTAGTGATTGTTTTATTGATCGTTTTGAATCAACGATCCCAATATAGGTTGCTTTCAGGTTTAAGTATAATACCGTTTCATCCATTGATAGTGGGCGTGAGAGGTGTTGCTTCATACATTACCGCTCATGAACAGACTCAATAAAGCCAACTCACTAAAGTTGATCGACGAGGAAGCCGACAAAATGTTCATTCTTACAGATCCCTTGTATAACACTGCTTCCATAGTTCAAAGCTATACACAACATGTTCTCCGACCCCATATTGACAAGGAGTCTGATCACGTCAGGCATTTTCTAAAACTACTATATATTAATAAAGGTATTGATTTCATTGACATGCCTAGTATTTTTCGAGATACTCATGTAATTGATTCTATCCCAAAATATTTCAAAAATTCCGAAAGTCCTGTAATTTGTTATAAGTATAAAAAGCTTATTAGAAATATTATTTTCAACTACAACATAATAGTTTCTGACCTTGATATAGTACATAATACTCCTAAGGAATGTGAACGCAACACCTCAAAATGTTACTATGCTTCAGCAGGTCATGTCATCACTGGCAATTTTGATATTATTGATAAACGTATTCGGCATTTGTTTTCGAAAGGTCCTAAATATAGATTACCTTCAACTATTGATTGTAATGCCTGTCTGCCCAGATCTCCCACTCCATTGAAGATTTTAGTATCAAATGGTGTCGTAGAGAACATGCGGACTCAAACTCACTTTCTACTTGGAAAAAGTCAATTCTAAAAAAGTATAGATACACGTATTAACTTTTATAATGCTAACCCCTCTTTACTTCCTCCGAGACCTAGGTTTTCCTTTCGTAATTTAAAATCGGGAATTCAGGAATTTCATAATAAATTTGTTTTAGTTCCTTTGAGATAAAGCAGCTAATAATGTAATTATTGTTTGACGCCTACATTACGTCAATGTTTTATCACTGGAACTCGGCAGCACCAGTTCGTATACTCCAGTTAATTCTACTGAGGATGATGTTGTTACCGCACATATCACTCAGTGCACTACTTTCAAGGCTGGTGTAAACGATAAAAAAAAAACTGCCTACTATGTACTGGATTCCTAAATTACATAAAAATCCATATAAGGCTCGCTTTATTTCGAATTCTAGTGCCTGCACCACAACAAACATCTCCAAACTTTTAACTTCTTGTCTTAATGCCGTTAAAGATCAAGTTAAACTATATTGTGATAAAACTTATGAAAACTCTGGGATTAATTTATTTTGGTCAATAAAAAATTCATGAGACGTTCTTGATAAAATGTTCAATAAAGGTCAATTTTCATCAATAAGCACTTATGACTTCTCTACACTATATACAACCTTACCACATCACCTTATTAAAGACAAGCTAATTTCTCTTATTCAAAAAAACATTCGCTAGAGAAAATACTACATTTTTGGCATGTAATAATACAAAAGCGTTTTTTACTAACGGTAGTTTCGACAATTATACTATGTGGACTTGCTATGAAGTTTGTGAAGCACTCATTTTCCTATTAGATACTATTTTCGTCAGTTATGGAACCACCGTTTATAAACAAATTGTTGGTATCCCTATGGGTACGAACTGTGCACCACTTGTCGCAGATTTGTTCTTATTTTGCTATAAAAGGGATTTCATGTTGAGTCTTTCACCAGATACTCAGGCAAATGTTATTGAAGCCTTTAATGACACCTCTCGGTATCTGGATGACATATTGAACATTGACAACCCTTTCTTTCCAACTATGGTCAATTATATTTATCCTAAAGAACTTCAGCTTAACAAAGCTAATTTATTTGATAATAACGCTTCTTTTCTTGATTTAGATCTCTCGATTGAAAATGGTAAAATAATTAGCAAAATCTATGACAAGAGAGATGATTTTGATTTTGACATTGTTAATTATCCCCACTTGGATGGGGATGTTCCCCGAGCAACTTCTTATGGGGTGTATGTGTCTCAACTTATTCGTTTTTCTAGAGCTTGTACACGAGTTGAGGACTTTAATATTCGTAATCGTTGTATAACTAAAAAGTTACTCAATCAGGGTTAACGTTGCCATAAACTACGTAAAACCTTTGCAAAATGTTATTATCGTAACCCTGATATTCTTTCCAAATATAAAAGTAATTTAAGGACTCTTCTGCAACAAGGACTATCACAACCTGACTTCTATGGTGATGTGATATATAAACTTCGTAAGATTCTTGGTCATGATTACTTTCATACTATCTTTGTTAAACTTGTTAAAAAGTTTATCAAAAGAGGTTATGTATCATTTTGCAACGTACTGCATGCTTGGTGGTGGACCCTTTTACAGTTCGCCACTATGCTTTCCTCTTTAATTGTACGATGACCGGACAGGCTGTGGAGCCTATGATGACGCCTATGATGACGCCTACCTAAAGCCCATTTGGGACGGTGGCGTTTGATATTTGTCTTTGATCTTTCTTGTCGTGCCCTTAATGGTTTATTCTCTTACTGCTCTGGCTTCTGCCAAGTCATTGCATGAGTACCTTCATTGTGGCTTTCTAGGCTATTGTTTGTTTGAATTATATTTACACGAGCATATTTGTGTTTTACTTATATTGCCTATTGATGCTGCCTTGTTGGTTAGAGATTAGATCATGGCGGGGATTTCTTTATTTACACTGTCCTGTTTTAATGGGATGACAGTAGGGTAAGTGTGAGGTTTGGTGCACCCTAGAACCGGTTTAAACCCCCAGTGGCCTACTTTGCCACTGACCGTTCCAGGGCGGTAGCCTTATTGTCAACCCTTTGGTGTTTGTGATGTCGTTTGCATTTATTATTGCTTTTGCTTTCTTGTTTGTCTGTTTGCGTGTTTGTTTCTGTGTTTTGTGGTTGACTGTCATCCTTGAATGCTACTTTCCCTGTCCGATCTTTTTATATTTCTTTTCCTACTTTATTCTCTGGGTTGGGTTAGTTGCTTCCAAAAGATATCCCTTAGTATGTTTTACTTTATTTATTTTATCCGTGATATAAGTAGTGCGCTTGTCTTCAAGTATTGGACTGAGATATTCCAGCGAGGTCGTTTATTTGATTTGCATTTAGATGTTTACGGAAAATACTTACTTACTTATTGCTAATTTCAGAGAAAATCAAATTTACTAAGTAATTTGATACTATTCCCTGTACGAAGATACCATTCCCTAGATTTAAATAATTCTGTAAATTACAAAACTAGGCAAGCCATTTCAATTGTGCGGCTAGTTCCCATCACGAAAACGTAAAATACACTTGGTTCATGTAACGTCTCTGGCACTGTTTAACGTAAAACTTAGCAGAAACAAGCTATGTTTGTTGTCTATAAACATAACGTGTCACCATTAGATGATAAAATTCTATATTGCACAACAGGTTAATACATATATTAAACATAAAAAGGTCACCAATGTTTGAAAAAAACATATATGAATATCATTCAAGCAAATATCTTCAGTGGTCATAAACTATGACTTGTGAAACATGTACAACGTTTGCTTATTGTGTTGGTTGCCTGAACTGACTTATACCCTACACTGCACATGTCAATATAACTTGTAATTACTGCATATATTTAATATTTTTACACACTGCACAGCAGCGAACACATGAGTGAGTTATCACCGAAACTAGGTATTGCCCGTACTTTCTTTATCGATTATTAACGCAAACGGTAATCTTGTCATTTTTGTGTTATTTCTCTAAAACTTTAAAATAGGTATATTCTATTAGTTTAGTACAGATTTTCTTTACACAGCATAATTATACTGGACGAGTACACACCAACCTAACACACTTTACTGAGGCGCTTACCGAGTCCAACTTTTCCTCTGGATACTTATTCTAATATAACTGAGCTTAGCGAAGACCGTAAAGTTACCGTTTAGCTCTTTTAAACTAATTAGTCAACTAGTGTGATTGCTTTCAGTCTAGTGTTCATTGTTATCATCCGTTAGATGTTTGCTTAAACAACTTTTGAGAAAAAAACACATAACCAGTTTTAAAAGTAGTCACATGTAGAATTCTTATATAAATATCGTGACATCCAAGATGGTCTCCATTACTGCAAATTATTTCAAACTTTCAGGAGCTATCACGTGTTTTCATATTAAGTCCCTGTGGTAAAAGAAATGTGCTCTGCAAAGCATTTATTTTACACCGTTAAGTCGGTATCGTTCATATTTTGAATATTTATGGACAATAATGCTGCGGTTCGCTTGTATTAAATTCCAATATATTTAAAATGTAAAATTAGACATACAATGTAGCATTCAAGGACCACAGTCAACCAAATCCACGCATAGAAACAAACAACATAGATGAATGAAAGGCAAGCTATATGACATGACAAACATAAAATAATTGACAACAGGGTTACCGCTTTGGAACGGTCAATGGCAAGAAAAGTCGCTGTGTGTCGGTGGTGGGGTGGGGAGGGTTTTGGATGGGGGAAGGGTTGGGGGTTAAACCAAGTTCTAGTGTGCACGAAACCTCTTACCTTAACCTCTTTTGATAAACTTTTAAACACATTTTTAATATCATTGTATGAAAGTGTTCATGACCAGACACGTATCGTACGCAGTTTTTAAATCACGTCACCACAGAAAGTTGTGATAAGTGTATACACCTATAGTTATATACAATACTTGTGCAATATCCACAGTAATAAGCATACGATAAGCAGCATTGTAAAAACAGTCAATGATATTAATCGTAGAGTTGTCACACATGAATATTTCATATGATCTGCTTGTAATATAAGTACTTTCTGACGGCTGGTTTGAACTTGATCCATTTTATATTCCTTCTTGGTTTCTCTTGTTACTGTACGCATTACACATTAATGCGACATTGGAGAGTGTTCGTGTTAATCGATGTGAAATAAACACTAAATTGTAACAAGTTGCCAACAAACCAGAGTGTAAACATATCACATTACAGGATAAGGTACATTATTCTGATATGTCAAACCTTTTATATGGAAAAAAACTTTTTGAAAAATACATATTCTAAATGTGTGCGACTGTTCCTCCTAATGCAAACCAAATATAGGCTTACTGTACATAAACAGTTCAGCTTGTGTGAATTTCAACTTATGCGAAACGGAAATGATTTTACTTTGTGTTGAATCTATCGCAGACATGTTTCTACAAACACTCTTAATAGCTATGTATAGCACGTTGTCCGTCAAAATGTCAAGTCATATGTATTTTTGATATTATTTAATAGAAGAACGATGAGAAAGTATTGTCTAAATGACATTATCATATATATACGCATTTTTGACCCGCAGTGTGCACAAAATTACCCTACAATAAGCTCTCGAGAATTGAGCCGTATCATAAATGCGGTCCGATACGCCAAATTTAGGTCAAGTGACCGGGCCGAAAATGCATATCCATATTGGTCCGGTTACCTGACCGTTACGATTAGTGGCGATTGTTTTTTCTTTTACCCTTTTTTTTAAACCATAACTTTGACGTTAAACCCGTCAATGACATGACGTAACCGAAGTGACGTCAACTAACGCAACTGACGTCATTTAAATAAGCGTTCAAATGAAAGCGGCAAGAGGACGTTAGCGTCAGTGGCTAACAGCTTATTTGACTTATTGTACTTAGATGAATAAATTATTGAGGGAAGGCATCTTGAAGTAAATGAAACTGATATAGGATATTTTTCAACAAAACGAGGAATGTAACTAGATCTACAGAAAAAACAGACTAAATCTGGCTTTACATTTTTTCATGGACACGGAGTGGTTTCGCTCGACAGATGAGACCAGAGTAACTGGAGAAATTGACTTCAAGGAGTTGGACGGTCTATATTGGAAGTTTTATTCTGAGTAGAATCTATAGTCGAACAAAACTAAGTACTAGCCAGACTCGATGAAATCAGTCCAGGCCATCGTCAGCTGATACTTAATCGAGAAGAGGTAGCTTTAGATAAGGAGTTTTAAGCATTCAAGGGACGAACTGACAATCAAAAGAAGTGCTTTGAAACAGCAAGAAAGGGAAATAAAGAAATCGAAATAGGAATGGAATGGACGAATTGAAAAAGAAAAAGAGAGAGAATAAACTACAAACAATAAATTTAAGTTAAAACTGTCCTGTTGTTCTCGGTCATTCATTTTTGTTTTGTAAATTAATTCGGTAAATCTAACAGTTTAATATCCTTTGACTTTTTTATATATAAAATCCCAATGAAAATGCGTATATATATGATAAAAAGATTAAAACATTTCATGAACGCGGCCCGTGCTCATGTATACTATTTAAACTGCTATTATCATTATATTGATGTTTAAAAGACAACGCTTTATTGCTGTGTATTGCTGCAATATTTTGTTGTACATATGTATAACACGCGAGTGATTAATGCTGCTCCTGGGACTCGTTATATTTGGCCAGTTCCATATATCATAATTAACGTCATATCTTTCTGACATCAGTAATTGTTATTAGATACACTTGCCATTATTGTATATTTAGCTATAAATAGGGGTATGGAAAAAGCGTTATAAATAAAGAGTTTTTAATTGTAACTAACAATCCAGGGCGTATGGTGAATAATTATAAACAATTGCTAAATACACCGTATTTCTCGATAGATGATCAGAATCAATTATGTGGAGCCTCGGTTTCGATTAAAAAGGCTGGCCATGATATTCCTTTCTGAACTGTAAAGCCATGTTTAATTATATAATGACGCATGAAACTCTTGATGTTATCGACCCCATGTACCACATCATACATGGATCATACACTGTCATCAGTACGCATTATATTAGCGTATTACCACTGCGTATCAACGTCCTCCGGATATTGCTTCAAAAATGAGTAGGTAAATAAAACGGACGACGCATGAACACAACAGAGGTAATATTTCTTCTCTGTCCTACCATTTATCTTTATCTGCTGGCCTGAAACAATTAGTTTGCAGATGGATAATACTTATCATATTGTATTGCACTATCCCAAATGTGGATTGCATTTCGCATATTTTAAAATTTCATGAGAAAACTCGGCCTAATCACTGCATATTTTGTTATCAGCGATCTGATTTCGAGAATAACTGGTTAATTTGGGATTCAGACACGAAATTTAAACGATACGAAGTAATTGTATGTCATAAGCACCACTTCTATACCAATGACAGTTACTTGAGTTTTCTAGTACGGAAAATCAGTAATGGATGTAGATACATGAACAAGACGTAATAGTTGGCCATTACATAAGTAGCTCCATTAACGTCTGTATATTTTTGGTAATAATAAAACGACTGTTGAGTTCCGGTTTATTTCCGACGCACATGCGCAGCAGGTTATGTATTACGGTTTAACGAACGCCATTTTGCTTTGGTGTACATAGACGGATCCTGGTGTACAGTAGGTCGACATTATACGTTACATTGGACATTTCAAGCCATTGTAATCATTGCAAAATCGTGGGCGAAAATATATTTGGGCGAAGGTAAGTACCGTAGATTAGTTTTGGTAGGTAATATGGCATATTATGTTTGTGGTGGAGAAGTAGGTCATGCTTCACGGGGCTGTCCACAAGTTCATGAATGTGTGGCTATGGCTGTGGGCAGTGTTGAGAACTTGTCATACACCATTACGGGGCTTATTTGATAGGGATGTTGTGGAGTGTCTATATGGATTTATAACATTATGTTGAGTGAGAAAAAGTTGGCCTATACATGTCGGGCAATGTTATTGTTTTTATGGTTGTTATTGTTTGCGCATGCGCATAAGTTAGGATCACTCTGTCACTCACTTTGTCACAGCCATCTTGAAAATTTGTTTATTTTGCATGTTAGTTTTAGTTCAAGCAGGAAGTGTTGGTGAAGAGTTCACTTGAAAGGACAGGTGGGTAGATGTAACATTCATTTAGTGTGCAGGTGACGTAACTATGATTCGTTAACTGAATAGCTGTCGTTTTGTTTTTTCGAGGAAAAGACTTTTGGCAGGAAAGTTTCTTGTTCATTCGTTTGCTCGCATAGATGGTTCGAAATACCTTTCAAGAGCATTATTACGTCTTGCACAATAAGTGAAGAAATTATGTTTTTGTCAAAGCTGAAGTTAAACAGATTTCCGCACGCCACAGACCTTGATGGGTGTTTTCCTCGTGAGAGACTGCTGTCAATCTCTTCCCAGCAATGTCGAAATTGATTGTTTGTTTTGGTATGGTAGTTTACATCATTGTCAACACAAGTAAGATTATATCTGACGGTCGATTTATTTTGTGGTGGAGACGGACCACCAGTTTTCCTGGGTAAAACCAGTACTGTACACCTCCCGATGCTTATGGATGAAAAGGCAAAGTAAATGGTTGCTGCGCATTTTGGAAAGTCAACCTGGTAACGTTGAAATGTCATTGACCAAAAGTGACACAGAGACAGATCACAGAGCAAACACATCGAAGCATTGAACTTTAGTTGCTCATAACTGCGATAATGTTGTCTCCGCGATAGTATAGAATGATAGAGAGAGAAAGAGATCGTCTTAAAGGGTTTGCTGTCTGAAATACCACTTGAGCTGTAAAATCAGGATCTTCGTGCGCTTTAAAATGTGAGCATGGCCATGTAAACGCTTGTTGTTCGCAACAGGGTGAGAAAGGTCTCGAAAAGCCATGGATTGACGTGTATGATACTGGAAATATTGTCTGATCTCGTGTCAGTTTATCTTCTTTGCGTTTGTGGAGAAAGCCTGTATTATACGATACTGTGTTTCCTTGTCTTTGCAGTGATCTGATTCAACTGGCAGGTGCTAGGCAATTGTGGATTTTGCAGCCTGTTTGCATTTTGGCGCCCTTTGCTTTCTATTAAGGTATGTCCTGATGGTTGTCGCTGTGTAATGTATATGTTATAGTGCATTGCATGTGTGATAGTGTTTTGGGTAAACCGCCATGTGCAAGCTGCAAACCGTTCAATATGCCATCTGGGTCATGCCACTTCAACAACGCAGCTGTAAGACGTTCAATATGCCATCTCGGTCATGGCGGTTTACCCAAGACACTATCACACATGCAATGCACTATAACATATAAGGTACACAGCGACTACCATCAGGACATACCTTAATAGAAAGCAAAGGGCGCCAAAATGCAAACGGGCTGCAAAATCCACAATCGCCTGGCACCTGCAGGCTGAAGCAGATCACTGCAAAGACAAGGAAACACAGTATCGTATAATACAGGCTTTCTCCACAAACGCAAAGAAGATAAACATACAGGAGATCAGACAATATTTCCAGTATCATACACGTCAATCCATGGCTTTTCGAGACCTTTCTCACCCTGTTTCGAACAACAAGCGTTTACATGGCCATGCTCACATTTTAAAGCGCACGAAGAACCTGATTTTACAGCTCAAGTGGTATTTCAGATAGCAAACCCTTTAAGACGATCTCTTTCTCTCTCTATCATTCTACATGTATACTGTCGCGGAGACAACATTATCGCAGTTATGAGCAACTACCGT
The DNA here is from genome assembly GCA_037043455.1 of Cyrtodaria siliqua. Taxonomy (NCBI): domain Eukaryota; kingdom Metazoa; phylum Mollusca; class Bivalvia; order Adapedonta; family Hiatellidae; genus Cyrtodaria; species Cyrtodaria siliqua. The sequence continues at coordinate 127,974 of JAWPHD010006063.1, forward strand.
TCAATGATTCGATGTGTTTGGTGTAAAATTCCGATCGCCCGCTCGCATTGGCGAGTGCAAGCTGCCTGTGGACGAGTAACATTCGGCGTATGGTCGTCAGACAGGGCGAGTGACTTTTTGCACTATAAACATTAAGTTAAACTATCGTTCAAACACGATGTTGCAATATTTGCAAGATTTCATATCAGGATCATTTCCGACGCGTAATTTTGTTCGTATTGTCGTTTGCAGGACCCAGATTAACAGGTGTTTGTTTGTTACCATGTAACCCACGCGTCATATAGACTGTGATTCCAGGGATCACCCTAGGAGTGAATTTCAATGAGACAAAATGTCCCATTTGCTAATATAGTGTTATAATTGCTTGCCCCGATCCAGTACATAGTTCATCGCGTCAAATCATTACAGATTGGGGGATAATGTTCAGATATGACTAGAATTTGATGAATTATTATAAAAATGGCCATGTTTATTCATAATCAATCGATTTTCTTTGACACCCCTGCTTTCGCAAAGCAAAGGCGAACCGGAAGTTTACCGACATAATCTCGTTTTGATTTTTTTCATGTGGTTTTCGAATAATTTGATATTTATTCATTTATATATTTTTATCGCGAATAAATGGATCTGAGCAAATTTACTTCAGATTTTAACTGAAATGTAAATAAATATGTTTTCATTACAAACCAAAATGGTGAAAATGGATTTCTCCGACTTCGGTGCAACAATTTGTTCCATTTGTCTTTTTCATGCGAATTTTGAGAATTTAATGCGAGAATATCGCGGAATCGCGGCCTAGAGTGATCCCTGTGATTCAATTCACGCTGAAATCAATTGGAGTGTGATGCAATATATCGCTAAGCAGTCAGACTGTGTCTTTTTTATATCGACACCGTAAACATGGCGGGTAAACGAACAGACATCAGGTCGCTGTGCGGAAAGTCTGCGTACGCGACCCTGCAAGTGGATTAGGCAAATCTGAAAGGGTATGGCTGAACAACAAGCGTAGTTCCCAACCGCTATTAATTAGTTATGGCGTCTATTATTGGTCCAATGGAGGCAAAATACTGAAGAGAAGTTCAGCAGAATATTGTTTGTTTAGCTCGACTGACCAGAGATCAGCAGAGCTTATGCCGTGGTGCGGCGTCTGTCCGTCCGTCTGTCCTTTTTTTGTAGCGACTACTCCTCTGAAACTACTGAATGGATTTTCATGAAACTTTACAGAAATGTTGCCCATGAAGTCTAGTTGATCCTAGCAAAAATTCATGTTGATGTGAAATCCAAGATGGCCACCAAATATAAAAATAGGTTTTTAAAAAACAAGTTTGTAGCGACTACTTCTTGAAAACTCTAAGTGATATTGATATGGGACTTTTTCTAAAATGATCAGTATGACATGATGTTGGTCCTTGTCGAAAATCGTTTGATTCAACGTTAAACATGGCTGCCAGCGAACATCTTTGTTTACATAGAGTTATATAATGAAAACTTGAAGCGACTACTCCTCTGAAACTACTTGACGGATTTTCATGAAACTTCAAAGGAATGTTGCTCTTGATGTCTAATTTTCATAAAACAAGTTTGTAGCGACTACTTCTTGAATTGAATTGAATTGAATGTTGTTTAACGGCTCATCAACACAGTATAGGTTTTTTAGAGCCGCCCCAGAGAGAGGGGAAGGATACATAGGAATCCGGGAACCTGCCCTACTCTTATTATCGAATAGATTCCTATGGTTCTTTAACGTGCTCGGAGGATAGACCGATACACGGGACCGCCCGGTTTACGTGCCCATCCGACGGACGAGGCTAAGGTAAAGTGTCTTGCCCAAGAACACACCGACGGAACTCAGTGGCACCACGGAGGATTGAACCCGGGGCCTCCAGTTACAAATCCGCCGCGCTACCGACTGCGCCACGCCAGCCCCTTCTTGAAAACTGTAGGTGATATTGATATGGGACATTTCCTACAATGATCAGCATGACATGATGTTGGTCCTTGTCGAAAATCGTTTTGATTCAACGTTAAACATGGCTGCCAGCGGCCATCTTTGTTTACATGGAGTTATATAGTAAAAACTTGTAGCGACTACTCCTCTGAAACTACTTGGCGGATTTTCATGAAACTTTACGGGAATGTTGCTCTTAATGTCTAATTGATCCTAGCAAAACTTCAGATCAGCCAGAAACTGAATATGGCCGCCACAGCTAAAAATAGATTTTTTAAAAATAAGTTTGTAGCGACTATTTCTTGAAAACTAAAAGTGATATTGATATGGGACTTTTTCTAAAATGATCAGCATGACATGATGGTTATCCAAGTCGAACATTATTTTGATTCGACGTTAAACATGGCTGCCAGTGGCCATCTTTGTTTACATAGAGTTATATAATGAAAGCTTGTAGCTTGTAGCGACTACTCCTCTGAAACTACTTGACTGATTTTCATGAAACTTCACAGGAATGTTGCTCTTGATGTCTTATTGATCCTAGCAAAATTTCAGGTCGGCCGGAAATTCAAGATGGCCGCCATGGCTAAAAATAGATTTTCAAAATACAAGTTTGTAGCGACTACTTCTTGAAAACTATGTGATATTGATATGGGACTTTTTCGAAAATGGTCATCATGACATGATGTTGGTCCTTGTCAATTTTTTTTTTTATTCGATGTTAAACATGGCTGTCAGTGGCCATCTTTGTTTACATAGAGTTATATAATGAAAAGTTGTAGCGACTATTCCTCTGAAACTACTTGACGGATTTTCATGAAACTTCACAGGAATGTTGCTCTTGATGTCTGATTGATCTTAGCAAAATTTCAGGTCGGCCGAAAATTCAAGATGGCCGCCACGGCTTAAAATAAACGAGTTTGTAGTGACTACTTCCTGAAATCAAAATCAATCAGTAGAGCTTCAAGGTCGTTGACCTCTTGTTTGTTGTTGTTGTAGAAGTTAATTTTCCGCGCTTATTTTTTTTGCCCACTCCCCGACGAATGTCTGCGTGGAAGGGAATAAATCTTAATGAAAGTGTACGAGGATAATTGCAGACCATAATATTAAATGTGTTGTTAGATAATATGGCACTTTCTTTATTTGAATAACAATAAAATCTCCACATACTGCCTGTCAGCTACTAAAGTGTCTGTGAGTACACAAATGTACTTGTTGTATAGTGGTGAAAATAATGTTCAGGTTATATGCTGCAGGGCGAGAGGTAAATTGGTAAGGGCGAGTAGCTTTTTGGTTCCACTAGTCCTGCAGCGCGAGTGGATTTTTCCAAATTTTTACACCCCTGCTTCGGTTAGAATGTAATTTGTCGATAAGGCAAACACGCATTGCTACGAAACCCAGATTATGAACAACTCAGTAAAATATTTTTATTGTAATACTCCACGACGCACCACATCTTGAGATATCTCAATATATGTCCAATTTATCTTAAGATGCTCCATGTTGAGATATCACATTTTATCGTGAGATATCTCAATTTACATTGAGATATTTGTATTCAGATATCTCAATTAATCCCCATAAATCTCAATGTATATCTTAATTTATCTTGAGATAACTGTTGAGATATCTTAAGTTGTTTTGAGATAATTATCTTCAGATCTCTCAATGAGTCTCTCAAAATAAATTGAGATATATTTTACAATTTCTCAAGATGTATCGCAACTTATCGTGAGATATGTAACTTGCGATATCTCAATATCCCATGTGACTTGCGGTCGGTATATGCAATTTTAGTAGGATTTTCTAAGTTTGAGTTGGGCTTTATGCCATTTAAAAACTAACCATTGATGTAATTCTTGAGTTTGCCTTAGCACTGTTTCCTTATATTGACAGTTTGCTATCACTAATGTCCCGTTTAAGTACTGGTTGCTATGGTATTTTGATGTCATAGTAAGATGACGTTAAAATTAGAATAGCATGTGGCGTGTCGTCATGTCACATGATGTCATTATGTCGTGTCGCGTTAAAAATTTTTTGCATAATATAGCGGGTTTATATAAATTGAGTTTTAGGAGGCAACCTTTCAGAGTGGAAATGACTTCTGATCGCACATTTCAGACCTTTTCTATGCTATGGAAAAAAAACAGACCGAAAGAAAAAATTTGCAAAAAAGCTGTTAAACGGGCTTTTTCAGTGCTCTCTTAAAAAGGTGCTGTTAGGCATGGATGACATTTATAATAATTATGACGCACATGTTTGATGTTTTCAGTTTTGAGTAGAGTTTATTTTGGTGTATTCGATTATGCATTCTTTGGGTTTTTGGAGCCCGCTGTTAGTAAAAATCATGTTGGGCATGTAAATTTTACAAGCGGGCATGTTAAAAACAAGAAGAAATGCCAAAATAAATCGGAATGAAATCAGACACAAACTTAACGACAGCTTGTATACTAAACTTAAAGTCGATTTTTATTTTGTTTATACATATACATCGCCGGAAACAACTCGGTTTCAGAACAGACTGGTTTTCAATTTTATTTGCTATTTACGAACGACGTTGGGGACGAATGAGCAATATTCAGTATGAATCAATACCGCATTTCCGGTCTATTTTGTAACCTCCATGTACGATGAGCTTTCTTCATTATTTCGAAAGAGCGTAACCCGGCTGAAAAAAATAATGCAGACGTTAGTGACTCAAAAAAACAACACTTATTAAACCGAACGCGTAATTTTTATACCCAGTGACTGAGAATAAAGTGTCAAAATAATCAAGTTCTTTATTTTATTTAATTATGATATTATTCTAGAGAACATGTAACTTTCTGTGACAATATACGTATCAATTTATATACGTATCAATTTTGTCTAAAAATAACACTCAAATTACACTTAAAACATTCGGGTCTGTAGATATGTGTTCGGCTAGTAAATATTTATAAGTCACATGCCCGATGGGCTAGTAGAAAAGTGCGATACATAGGGATCACTTTGTCGTCAGTCCGTCATGACAACTTAACATTGGTTATTACTTTCTCATTTCTTGATATTTCTGCATCAAACATTCAATATATACTCATCATGACAACTTCGACATGACCATGCTAAAACATAGTCAAGATCACACTGAAGGTCATTATATGGCTTAAATACTCGTTTTTTTCTTCATGAAAATTTAACGTTGCCTATAACTTTCTCATTTTTGTCTCGCCTTTTCGAAGAAAAAAGAGACATACATGTTGCTTTTCCGGCGAAGGCGGCGTCAACATTCATGTTTTGCGTCGGGTCATTTTCTCACAAACTGTAGGCACTAGACCTCTCAAACTTTGCTTATATTTGTATCATGGGCGGTACATCGCAACGTGACAAAGCAAATGTGGAAATGACCTTGACCCCCCACGCAAAGGGCAAAAAACCTTGATAATTTTTAGGGTCAACTTTTGCGTTTAGGTCACTTTTACATAAACTTTATGCACTAGACCTTTAAAACTTTGCTTATACTTGTATCTTGAGTGGTACATCAAAACGTGACAAAGCAAATGTGGAAGTGACCTTGACCCTCCAAGCAAGGGCAGATAACCTTATAATTTTTACCTTTAACTTTGGCGTTTAGGTCACTTTTTCACAAACTATATGCACTAAGACCTTTCAAACTTTGCTTATAGTTGTATCTTCAATGGTACATTGCAACGTGACAAAGCAAATGTGGATGTGACCTTCACCATCCAAGCAACGGGCAGAAAACTTAGTTACATCTACATCACTTTTTCATGAAATAGAATTATGCAGTAGATGTTTTATACCTACTTTATAGCTTAATCTTTGGAAGACAACATATTCTATTTTGACTTAGCTGTGTCTTCGGTACCTAACCTTGGCCATAATAACTTGAAAAGCATTTGGCCTATGTTCATAAAACTTCACACATCTTACCTCAAGAAATGTGTTAAACATGACCTATAACTTACTGACTTTCATTTTGGCAGAGTTATGCCTCTTTTTATAGTTTGCTTGTACATGCTGAAATAAGCAAGGGCAAGTGCCCAAGTGTTCTGTGGAATATCCTTCTAGGTTTGTATGAATTCAGTGAATAGATTTCATAAGTTACCTTTACAGTCCCACTCGAGGGCAATTACTAGTGTTGGAAAACTTTGAAAATACCTCATCTGCCTTTGTAAACAACCGACGATTTATTTCCAACCTACTGAGATGATATAGACTTTCTGTCAAGCACTATTGACTTTTTGTATAATATGTTACCTTCACTTTTGCATTAAACTGATTTAAAATGTATGCTCTTTTAAAAAGGTATACAAGCTTGCTAACTCTTGCGTTTACATGTTCTAGTAAATTGTGAAACAGATCCGTATTTGATTTTAAAATGTTAAATGCTCGTTAAATCACAAGTTTTTGTTTGTTTTTAGCTCTACTGATCAAAGATCAGCCGACTTACTGTGGTGCGGTGTCCGCCCTTAACTGTTTTGTAGCGACTACTCCTCTGAAAGTACTGGATGGATTTTCATGAAACTTTACAGGAATGTAGCCCATGATGTCTAGTTCATCCTAGCAAAAATTCACATTGATGTAACATCCAAAATGGCCACCAAAGCTAGAAATAGATTTTTATAAAAAAGTTTGTAGCGACTACTTTTTGAAAACCGCAAGTGATATTGATATGGGCCTTTCTCTAAAATAATCAGTTTGACGTGATGACATGTTTTTTGGTCCTTGTCGACATGACCTAGCACCCAGCGTCAACCTTTGTTTACATAGTCATATAATACAACCCTGTAGCGACTACTCCTCTGAAACTACTGGACGGATTTTCATGAACCTTCACAGGAAAGTTGCTATTGATGTCTAGTTGATCCTAGCAACATTTTAGGTCGGCTGGAAGTTCAAGATGGCCACCACGAATAAAAATAGAATTAAAAAAACATTTAATCCATAAAGAAATCTGTAACGACTACTTCTTAAAAACTATAAGTGATATTTAATCAGATATGGAACTTTTTCTAAAATGACCAGCATGACATGATGTTGAAAATTATTTTGCTTCGATATTAAACATGGCAGCCTGCGACCATCTTTGTTTACGTAGAGTTATATAGTAAACATTTGTAGCGACTACTCCTCTGAAACTACTTGACCAATTTTCATAAAAATTCACATGAATGCTAATCTATCAACTTTTATCAATAGAGCTTCAGGGTCATTGACCTCTTGTTGTTGTCCGTTTTCAGAGATATAAACAATAATCCAAGCCTTCCTTCTCTTTGCTAGATGCATTTCACAAGGTGGCACTCACAACAACCTAAATGGAATTTATCAAAACTTCATCAAAAAGTGAAACTCATTGAAACTCATTGAAAGGAAACACTGGATTGTTATTCAGGTCGGTTGGTCAAAGTTCTAGGTTGCTGTTAATTTAAATAAAAAAAATTTCTCAATAACTTTACTTTCCCTTGAGGGCTGTCTTATGAAATTTGGCAGGATTGAGGAGTATCCATTATTTTACGATGCTAGGCTCGCGTTAACCATTCGCCAAATCGCCATAGGCGAAAAGAAACCTGAACTGGCGAATGAAAATCGTAAGAAATACAATCAAATTCGCCAGACATCGGCCGTCTTGCGAATCCAAATTTCCTACAGATTTTGTCTACAATCTCGGAAAATCCCGAATTCTAATACACAAAGTCTTTCACTGTCTATAAGCCACTACACCACTGGGTGTTGTTAGCTAATTAGCGACACTCAATTATCTGGACTGATAAACTAATTATCGCAGAGTTTATTCAAGACCGCTGTCAAATTGTCGATGTGCGATAGACTCCGCCCACTGTTCCCCGTCTTGCTGTCAATCAACTGGTTTGTGACCCCGCGCTCAATATTATCCACATATTCAACTGCGTTATCGAGCCGTGTAAAACATTAAATATAACGTGGCGCCCTCTAGCGGCTAAAGTGGCTTTTCATAACACAAAGTTTGCTTACGAATTAAAAGGTACAGATGCCGTCGGTGTTTTTTAACTTTGCGATCACTGATAAGACTAATTAGTTGTACACACGGTAGCGTAAACTGGAACAATGGCAAGTGTGAACCGATGTTTTGATCACCTGTCTTTGAAATTGGTACAATTTTAGAATGAAGTGGCTTTTATTACTTACTCTGACAGTCTCTGTGCATGATATAAGTGGTGTATGTAGCATTTCTGAATTTTGTCTCACAATGCAGCGCCGCGATCTTTCTAGTTGGAACTTCTGTTAGTTGAACTTGTTTTATATGCCTCAGCTTAGCCTAACATTTTTAAATATATTTAATTATTTCTATGAATGTTAGTAGGTATATTGAAATACATTTAATGAAAATACTAAATGGTCTAATCAATGGTGACAAGAGTCTGTACTTTTATATTTTCTTATTATAAGCATGCATTCATTCTGTCCTTCTTTGAGTTTCAGTCGACAATTTTTAAAAATTAAAATAGCATTAAAGTAAATACAATTTTTATAACTTTTTGGATATTTTACAGCTCCACTATTATAAGTAATTGTAAGCACTAACGCAGAATGCATATGATGTGGACATATTGATACCCTTTACATGTAGGTTAATGACGCATACTTTTTTAACTAACTGTTGATGTGGACGCAAACGCAAGGTTTTAGCGCCTCCAATTCGTTACAAAATATCTCGGCAAAAGTCTTGCTAAAGACTTTCTAATCCGGCTAAAAGAATTTTTAGGGCTTTATCCTAGCGCTAGCCTAGCGATGTGTGGTTTCACATATAGTGGACTTGTACATTGCTGAATGTACTTGTTTTCACTGGGTTTCTTTTTAATGAAGTGTTGGAATTAATTTATAAGCATAACCTGCAGCTTCATCTGGCACAAACAAAGGACATACTTTAAGAGTTAAGATCAGTGCCTAGAATGGATTAGGTAAATATACATAATTTGAAGTAAAATATGTTTAATCTAAATTTAAGTTGGCTGATTAATTTTCTGTACGCTCTGTGCTGTTGGGAACATCTCTGTAGTGTAAGGAAGCATGCTTTTCTTTCGAGAAAAGAGATCCAGGTTCAAGTCCTGGCGGGGAACCTGGCACACTTACTGAGCTGTACAAACTTAGTTCTGTGATAATCAGAACTTTAAAATAAATACATATAAAATTGTTCATTACACAATTATACTAGTGTTAAAAAATCATTCCATAATATTTATTTGCACTTCCATGAAAGTGAAGCGGCTATACGTAGTGTTACCCTTATCGTGAAATATGGAAATGTTTGTTACTGTATATAATACATTCATCCGAACTGGCATTTTGAAATCAGACAAAACCAAAAGACAAAAGTCAATGAAACTATAAGGCTTTGAATACACTTATTATATAACTTCATTGTTTTATTTATAAAGAACTGAAGTCGGCAAACACAGATTGTGTCCTCTCCCCCATTTTGGACATGTGTCACTTCACTGATAACCGATCGGTCAAATTCTTGCTAATATGTCATGCTACTAATACCATCCTTTCACTGCCTTTCAAATATGTCCGTACTCCCCATGCTATAATACATGTATTATAGCTTTCTTGTTATTATTCCTTCGCAATTTACAGAAGTTTTTCGAGGCCGGTGTACTGCAACTTGTTAATCGCAGTACTGCGACTTGCAAAATACTGCATTGTAAGTGTACTGCAACTTGTTCAACCACGTAGTGCATTGTTATCGTTCACGATCAAAATCATGTCGGTATTATTGTTAACAAGAACTTTTATATGTGCATTATCGTTCAAAAGTCAAATTTAAATTTGGTCCATTCAAAGACATATAGTTATGTACCAACCCAAGCCACTCAAAACCCGATTTCTTTCTTACTTTTTTTTAAAACTTCTGTGTTGGTTTGGTCAATTCAAACACATATAGATATGGTCCCTCCTACCCAACACCGTCCGATCTTTAACTCCCAAGACCACTCCACCACACCTCACCCCACCCCACACCTGAACATTTTATTTTATTTTGTATCTTGCATAAATTAATGTTCAGATGTATCGATGGGGATTTTACCACTTTATATGTAATACTACGATGATTCAACGCAACTCTACGGTAACTAACTATAAATAACCAGAGAGTACATTATAAAGGGAGGAGAAGGTAATTTCGTGATTGTGAATATAACAGAAAACCCTAAAAAAAATAGGCTGTAAAAACCTGCATATTTTGAGATGTTAGCTGAAAATCTGAAATGCGCTTTACGATCGATTCCTGTATTGATAAAATAGTAAATGGCGGCTTTTAAGCGCGACAACATAAATAAATAAACTAGAGCGTTTATGAATCCGTTTCTCCTCCCTGTATACTGTACTCCCTGAAATAACTAACAAGGTACTGTAACAACATTGTGGCGTTGAACCATCGATTAGTCTATTTAATGCCATTTTCTGTTTTTATTTTGTAGATTCAGCACGATGTTCAAGTGCTTTTACAGTTCCCGAGCTCACGATGGGTTCAGGGACATGATCTTACATCTGATCGAGAATCACACACATGAAGAAATAAAATTGGTGTATTGAAGACAAACAGTTAAAGACAATCCGTTTTAATGTAATACCAGATTTGTGTAAGGAGCAAGGTAGATCCATCTCAATAGATGAACATTCAAACAGGATCCATATATCAAAAATAAATACGTTTCCAAAAGAGAGTCCATTAAAAAAAGTAGTAAAACAATGTTCGGGAAACATCCCAGAAGTACAAGCTGAAGTATGCACTGATGTATTTCACAGTGAAATAGTGAGGAGACTTACGTCAGGAAGATAGTGTGTTAAAATACCTTGTTCCCTCTTACTATTGTCATACAAGCCTAACTGACTGTGGAAAATTAGATGATTTCATATTATTCAATAAACTTGTAAGTGAGAAATTTCCTCTAGACAACATTGCGTTTTTGCTATTTCTTGATGTAGTAAGAGGTCAGGTAAATGATGGTAGTGTATCACCGTGCACTTTTACAGCGAAAAAATCAAAGGTGAACTTTGTTGTTCCCGATCGTCGTGTTCTGCAAGATGAGAATACAATTGTTTCAGGGGAGAAGCCAGGCATTATGCACAAAATGATACTAACACTTTCTGCAACCGATCCTGATCAACAATTGACGTACAAGATACGCGTTGATGGAAAAAAACAAAAAACATCGACAAACGGAGCGGTGCATTTATGGGGGCATGAAGACCCTCCAACAAATGAAATGAAACAAAAAAGACTTCTGGAAAAAATGGAGTTCTTCTCTGATGGTCTTGAACATATTGGAAGACAGATAAAACTTGGCCATACTTTGATCATTGACATCCAACATATGGAGAAAAGATTTACAGCTGAAAGATGCCGTAACGCTATTACGTTACTCAGTAACATAATTAAAGATCTCAGGATCGCAAAGGTCGGAAAAGAGTCCGTTTTAAAAAAGTTACAACTCCAGTGTCAAGGATATTGGAGGAGCAGTCATTACGCCATGGTCATAAGTAGCTTACGTACAATTATTTACCAGACAGAAACTGTATTGAAGATATTCTTAATACAAATGAAAAGCTATGTGGATATGCCACTGAAGCTGAAAGTACCACAAACACATTTAGCTCTTCAAGCGAAGTGTATCTTGAAAATCAGGAAAACTATGTGTGTCTCGAGGGTAATACACACAGAGATAATGCTACGACAGATCAAGTAAATACCAACCCGGATGAGAGTAACAACAAAATAGATCAACACGAAGATATACAATGATAAAACAACGTTCGGATTCGTGGTTTAAATTAAGGGACCAGTATTTGGTAACTGGAAATACTATCAACAAGGCAATCGGTCTTGATGGATTAAAAAGTCAACGGACACATATTGAAACGAAATGCGGAAGAAAAGAACCTGAATTGATATCTGAAGAACTACGGGCCAGATTTGAATATGGTACAACAAACGAACTAAATGCAATTGCAACATATCTTCAACTTGTTTCCAGCATTTAAACAAAAAATCAATTAATAATTATTTGATTGTAAATACAATAAGTTATTGGCCGTCATCAATCCCACTCAGAAAAAAGAACGAAAATGACTTCCCAAGCTGCAGTACTGTTCGAATTAAGTTGCAGTCCAGTCCAAAATACAACTTCGACAAGATGCAGTACACCCAAGGATTGCATATTTACATCGATATAACACAAAATACGATATTTTTGCACTAAGGCATCAGAAAACGTCATGCATGGTGACAAAATATATCTATTAAAGGTTAAATGTTGACAATAAAGTGTAAGAAAGATTAAAAATCATTACCTCAAAAGCAGACGATGCAAACTGTTTTTGTAATTAGGGCGATGATTATCGGGTTTTTACACGTTTATAACATCATAAAACGTATTCGGTGTATCAGTACAGAGATATAATAGTGTTGGGTTATTATAACTCGTAGAACAATGATGAAAATAAACAAAAACGTGTCTTACCCTCGGTGTGTCCAATTTGACTTTTACTATCGACTCCCTACTCGCAATATCTGGAGGACGTTGATACGCAGTGATTACCGCCTTGAAGCATCCACCAACTTTGCGTCGCTCTATCTATTATTCTTTCGTCCAACATTTGATTTTTCTCTTTTACCTATTAACATAATACGTTTTAATATCTACATTTAATGTCTAACGAGAAAAATACCATCATCGGCATATTGGGAATACTATACACATGTTCCCATGTATGTAATGGTGATAGTTAAATATTTTTTACTTTGAATTTGCAAATTATACGGCTTTACTGTCTTGACTTAACTTGCTTGTTTCAATGGAGACCTTCGATATAAGCTCTAGATGGACAAATCGTCAACAATTAGGCACTGCGTGCACTGGTAAGAGCAATGAAGTAACTGGTTCGCTTGATCCAATGGATAACTCGATATATCTTCTATTTTTACCGTAACAAAGCAAATACAGCAGTGTGTACCGATTACTTGTGGAGAAGGAAAGAGTGTTGTGATGTATGAAAATAGCAATGTTGAAAGTACTAGGCGACTTGGTGAGATACAGTGGATGAACGACAAATTCCAACATAATGTATTAGCAAATGAAGACATAAGAAAAGTATATATAAATAACTAATGTCTGAACTGTTTAGCAAGATTATCGACATTAACGTCATAATGCTAGTGTATGTCAGAGACACCCGAAAGTCTCATTTTTCATATTAGGAGAACCACTGTTGGAGTTTCTATCATACCTAGTTCAACTACATTGTGCTAGTTATGACATGTAACTAACAATACATTTGAAAAGCATAATGTGCCTGGCGACCAAGCATCCACACATTGCTGCAGCTGTTTGCAATGCAAACTTAAAGACAATTTCTATAGTTTTTTCTGCATAACAGATTTTCTTTAAACTTTTTGTACAGTAAGTCTGTTATATATATAGACAGAAAAGGCAAAAATAATGGTAGGTCACCATGATTGTTAACATTTAAAAAAAAAAAATTGTAATGCTACCGTCATGTCAATCGGTCCAAAAAGTTGAACAAGTCCATGAAATAGCTAAATAAGACATTTTTGAAGTCTAATCATTTATTCATTGGTCACAATTCTGCTAAAATTGTATTAAAGTAAAGAACATTTAATTAAAATAACATTTAAAGCTCATCTTTATGTAAAACCTATATTTTTTTACAAAATCTGTTGAGACTATTACCACAATTTATGCACAAATTAGCCCATAATGATACAATTTCCTTTGTTTTATTTGTATGTTCCCAAAAACAGATTTTTTTTAAACTTTCTAAGCACATATAGTTTAACATATATAAAAACAAAATGTGCAATAAAAATGATAGGTCCCCATGTTTGTTTAGAAAAAGAATTTGAAATCCTACCCCTATGCTAAAAGGTCAAGTTTTGTATGAAATTATATAGAAATGGTATATTTTCCTTTTGTGTTATGTTCCTAATAACAGAATTTGTTCAAACTTCCTAGGCACTTATTTGAACATATATTTAGACAATATATTCAATTAAATTTATAGGTCACCATTTATATTAAGATTTAATATTGTTTTTTTGGAACCATACCATTATGCTTAATTTTTTATTTTTTTTTGGAATGTTTACAAAATGCTATTTTTTTCCCTATTTGATGTATCTCATAATAGGCCTTTATTTAAATAAAGACAATAAAAAAAAAGAATAAAAAAAAAAAAAAAAAATAAAAAAAAAAAAAAAAAATAAAATTCAAAAAAATAATTAAAAAAAAGACAAAAAAGACAAAAATTACAACTAGACATCAAAAGAAGCATTCCCGTACATTTGTAGGAAAATCCATCCAATAGTTTTAGAAGAGAAGTCGCCCAAAAAAGGTGCGCATGGAAAACTAAAGCAAATGCCTTTAAGGCGAAAAAGCTTTCTTTCTAAAAAAATAATGTTTCGTCATGAACGTACATGTCATTTCTTTTGCAGCCATTGGATAGAATAGTACTGTTGTTAAAAGTTGTAAAAGGATGATATTTCAGCATTAGCAAACTTGCTGGAATAAGCACAGACATAAACACTACTTTGCAGACCCATGCAAATAATTTGTAAAATACCGTAGGGTAATCCATTGCTGCATATGTTGGACACAGGCAGTCAAATACTGATTCCAAGGCTGTGAACCCAAGCAAAATGGTCGTAAGAATTCAGACATTTTGCTTTGCCCTTTAATCAGGATATTGTTTCCAATATTGCCATTGTCATTAAGCAATACAGACCATTAGATCGATTGAACTTGCAAATCAGATGGAACCACATCAATAACCCCAACTCTTGCAATGCCATTTGACAATTTTACCCATGGTGTGATAATCCGGGTTTATAATACCTTGAGTCATTGACGAACATGTATAATATACTTAAGAGATAACCGTGCTAAGATGTTTATTCTGGGACGAAACGCGAGTGGTTTAACAGGTCACAGAAAAACATAATTTTAGACCATACAACCAACAACATATCGTTCCGGACTGAAAACTTTAGCATGGGTATCTCAATTATAATTTAATTTAATTGGCAGAAATATAAGCATACACAGAAACAATTTCTTTTTCTGTGAAATCTCAAATTTATCGGTTCCGGCATTTTTTCAGACGGTAAATCGTGCGTTTTACGGTCTCAAATTTAAAATATTAGCATAATTGCATAATAGTTGCATTAAAATTAAGTACTTATAAAATGCCACGGTATTCGAAGAAACAGAAACAGAACATTCCCAAGCAGCAAGTGCCTTTTCTTCCAAAGAAATCAATGCAAACACATTATGCTTTTCTGCGCATTAAAAATAAACACAATATACTATTTCTGTGAGTTAATATTTTCTCATGAACATGTATTTTTTTCTTGATGAGTTTTTCTGTGCGCGTTAGTTATTACGTAATGCCTATTTAGTGTTAAAAATGCTACAACATACCAATAAATAGCCTTGGTCTAGTGGTTCAGCGTACATCCTTCTAAACTTAAACGTGCATGTCTGTGGTTCAAATCCAGTTCCGTGCAACTTTTATTTTTATCATATATCATGAAGCCGCATATTTTTCGATCTTACCTGTATGGAGGCTAATTAAAAACGTGAAATTGTACGCATCGAATTCTGTTCATATACCGACATTTGGGGTGTTCGTCTATTTGAAACTACTTCACACGTCACTCATTTATATTCATGAGTTATTAGCAGTTAAAATAGGAGCTGTCTAGCTTTAAGCGGTATCCTACTTTTAATGTCTACATCGAGATGCGGTACGTCATTTCCGGAACAGGGTAAATCCATTCAAGATGGTGGACTGTGAACCAGTCAAAAGGTACGTCGCACATTTACCGCTCTATCGTGCACTTTACGATAGTTACTCACCTGTCTATTGTTGCCAAATGAGCAAAATAGACCAATCAGTCCATAGCGTATACTTGTCCCTTTGATTTTTTTGCAAAAATGCAGATTGGAGCCTTACTTTGACTGGGTGACCGGGAGAGGACACATGTTAAGGTTGTTTTCTCAGCGCATAATGCACCGTGGCTGTTGATTTAACCAGCAAAAGAAAGCCATTTTGGTACAAGTCAAATGCTGAAAGTCCTGGTCTCTGGTATTTTGAGGAATTATGTAAGAAAAACTGCATTTTCTGTTTTATATGTGTGACGGTATATCCACCAGGGACCGGTATAGGTTTTCCGTGAAAACGTTAAATGACTTAAGGGTACGTCCTCGGAAACAGGAAAAGGTATATCTTGACATGTAATGGACACTGTACATACTCACTCAACCGGACCATTCATATAAATTTACATGCCACAAGTGATCAATTTGGCGACATGCGAGAAGGGAGGATCTGGGCGTTGGCTGATGTACGTTTCGTACAAGACATTTAACGTTTTACACCCTGCCGTTGGGCGTTTCGTACCCATTAATTGGACGTTTCTTACGCATATATTGGACACTAATTAACAATCGACCTAAATTTGACTGCCAAGTACAAAGTACCACAAATTCCACCGTGGACTTTGGAAACACCAACAATTATTTTTGATCGTTGTAATAATAACAAATCCATTACAGATCTTACTATCTTTCAAAGAAAATTCAATGAAATTTAATCGAAATACAGTAACTTTCAACATATATACACAGATGGTTCTAAAGATGGAGACAAGGTAGCTGCAGCAGCTGTTGTTCACAAACATAGCATAAAGGGACGCCTGCCTGACAAGGCCTCTATCTTTTCAGCTGAACTTAAGGCAATTGAACTTGCCTTAAATTATATACAGGAATCTGATGATGACCATTTCGTAATCTGTTCTGATTCCCTTTCATCTCTTCAAGCACTGGGTAATATGAAACATGATAATCCAGTTGTGCTTCAACTTTTAGAAAAGTACAATAATTATTCTCGAATGGTTGATAATGTTATTATTTTCTGCTGGCTTCCAAGCCATGTAGGAATACGTGGTAATGATAGAGCTGATAGTGCTGCTAAGGCAGCATTAGGTTTACATATATATAATACCAAATTACCTTATACTGATTTTAAAAGTTGTATCAACACATATATTCGTAACTCTTGTCAAGAAATCAGACTTTATAAATCGATATAATATTTTCCTATATATATTAACTTGTTTACAAGCCCGTTGGCGGGCATTTGTTGATTTACATATATACATAGTTTTTTTGCTACCATATAATCCCTTATTTGTAGATAGTTTTATCTTTATACGTTTACATTATTTTTAATTACTACTTCATTCCTTCATGTTTTTGCGCACAATATGACCTATTTATGTGTCGACGT
Source organism: Cyrtodaria siliqua (assembly GCA_037043455.1). Taxonomy (NCBI): domain Eukaryota; kingdom Metazoa; phylum Mollusca; class Bivalvia; order Adapedonta; family Hiatellidae; genus Cyrtodaria; species Cyrtodaria siliqua. Next base: position 145,276 of record JAWPHD010006063.1, read on the forward strand.
GCCGTAAACACCATTCATTCATTCATTCATTCATGTAAAAGAAGAAATGAAAATTAGTCAAGTTATAAGTGAAAACACAGTAAATGTCTGCAGACTACTATGCTTTCCTCTTTAATTGTACGATGACCGGACAGGCTGTGGACCCTATGATGACCCCTACCTAAAGCCCATTGGGACGGTGGCGTTTGATGTTTGTCTATGATCTTTCTTGTCGTGCCCTTAATGGTTTATTCTCTTGCTCTGACTTCTACCAAGTCATTGAGTACCTCATTGTGGCTTTCTAGGCTATTGTTTTTTTGTATTATATTTACACGAGCATATTTGTGTTTTACTTATATTGCCTATTGTTGCTGCCTTGTTGGTTAGAGATTAGATCATGGCGGGGATTTCTTTATTTACACTGTCCTGTTTTAATGGGATGATAGTAGGTTAAGTGTGAGGTTTGGTGCACCCTAGAACCGGTTTAAACCCCCAGTGGCCTATTTTGCCACTGACCGTTCCAAGGCGGTAGCCTTATTGTCAACCTTTTTGTGTTTGTGATGTCGTTTGCTTTTATTATTACTTTTGCCTTATTGTTTGTCTGTTTGCATGTTTGTTTTTGTGTTTTGTGGTTGACTGTCCTCCTTGAGTGATACTTTCCCTGTCCGATCTTTTTATATTTCTTTGTTTTCACAGAGTAACTGTTGTTTAAAATATTTCAATCAGATCACCGATATTAACTAGGTTGCTTTGAGTTGTACTTCTGTGTTGTACTTTTTCCAGGGACTCAATGTCTTGCACTTGTTTGTGAAATATAGCAGAAGTTACATTATAGTTGTTTAATACAATGAAATAATTATATATTTATCAATGTTGCGCCCTCAGGAGTTGTTTTCTTTTTTGCAAATATTGCAAAAGATTTTTAACCTAGACACTAAGACTAAACATCGCCAACTATGACACTAACTTCTAAAACATAATCATTGAAAATACAAATATGTTTTGAGAAATTGTATTATATTGATACTCGCTTATGTGATGATTTCTGCAGGTATATCCCTGCATACTAAAACACCACCAGTTCTGGTAAATGGCAACCTGGCGAGAGTGAGGTACCAAATTAATTTACTGAAGTCCAAATAACTTCCAAGATGTGTTGACCATTTTTATTGAAATTCTCGTGTTATTACCTTAAGAGATAGTTTAGAGGATTAAGTCCGTGGTTGCCATCTTGTATAGACTGCCACATGTTGAGTTTTGATTTGATGGTTTAAATCGCAAGATGAAAACAAACCCCACTAAAACAAAACATAGCAAAGCATTCTGTCAATTAATAACGCTGTTGTTTCCCACCATCAACATTCTAACAATCGTGATTCCAATACTGTGCTCAATTCCTAGATATAAATACTAATCAGTTTCTCAAGAAATCTGATTTGTCTGCTCATGAATAATTTTCGAAACGCACATATATGAATAATGAATCCAATTTAGAAGTCAATTATTATGCACATTGCAGGTGCCGATCCAGGATTTCATTAATAGGGCGTGATTTGTTTGAGTGACGGGATAGAATGTCAGATGCATGTACATTTCTTACTGCATGGCATTTGGTGAACTCTAGTACAATTATAGAATATATTGGTATTAAATACAATGATGAATAACAGTGGAACCGGCGCGCGGCCCTTACAGTCAGACAATAAACAACCCTTCCATTCTGTACGAAATCTTATAATGCATATACTTTGCTCTGAGGGACCAAACTCATTATTCTTAGTGTTTACACGACTGTTTGATAGTCGAACATCTCCATTTATGTATTTATGAGGTCTCGTTGTTCATTTTAAACGGATGGTTTGAAACAGCGAACACTGCGTGTGAACATATTTTCGAATTCAGTGAAAAGGGAAGTCAACAGTTTTTCTTGAAATGTGATCAGCGAAACGCACTGCTCTGACAGCACATGTTAGTCACACACTTGAAAACAAAATAGCGCGTGATCTAATTTTAACAACACCGCATTGCAAATAAGATATAAGAAACAGCCAGCCAAAACTTTTACAACATACTGACACACTCAATCTGTCAAACAAAGTTGGGAAACGTGTTACTGTTCCGAGGCGAGTCAAAACACACTCTCAAATTAGGCTGCATTTATACGTCAAAGGGATGCATATATTCTTACTGTCACCTAAAAAGCCAAACGAATATACTGCCAACGGATGATATATTTCAGTATTTGAAATTGTGTTCAGACCTTTTGAAACTTACCCCGAAAATCACAGCTTTTTTACAAATAAAAGCCTCAGTTTTACATTCGAGCTACATAACAGAAATGTTATCGTAGAAACCCATCATATAGCAATGCTATACAAATAAAAAAACTAAGAGCGGGCCTCAATTTATATACCTGAGTTTATCAGCCTTGAAGCGTGCTGGCTGTAAATATCAAGCTTCTCATACTTTTTCAATGAAAACGTGTCCTTAAAGGGAATGAAGCGACACAGCGAAACATCTGTATTATTGAGAGTTTTGAAAAACTTGATTATCAAAATCGGATGATAAATAAAGAAGATATGATCATTTGAAGTTTCTGTTGAAACGGATATAGAAGCGGCCATTTTGAGAGCTATGACATCACGGTTCTAAATTACCATGTATGGAATATTTAAAAATATGAAAATTTACTGATATATAGCGAAAAATGACAGCAGCTGTATGAAAAATATGTAATACTTAATGGCAATAATGCTTTACATGATCAGTAAAAAATGCATTCATTTACAATGATTTTTTCTATAGTTTTTTCTGCATAACAGATTTTCTTTAAACTTTTTGTACAGTAAGTCTGATATATATATAGACAGAAAAGGCAAGAATAATGGTAGGTCACTATGACTGTTAAAATTTAAAAAAATAATTTGTAATGAAGTTGACATGTCCATGAAATAGCTAAATAAGACATTTTTGAAGTCTAATCATTTATTCATTGGTGACAATTCCGCTAAAATTGTATTGAAGTAAAGAACATTTAATTACAATAACATTTAAAGCTCATCTTTATGTAAAACCTATATTTTTTTTACAAAATCTGTTGAGACCATTACCACAATTTATGCACAAATTAGCCCATAATGATACAATTTCCTTTTTTTTGTATGTTCCCAATAATAGATTTTTTTTAAATTTCTAAGCACATAGTTTAACATATATAAAAACAAAATGTGCAATAAAAATAATAGGTCCCCATGCTTGTTTAGAAAAAGAATTTGAAACCCTACCGCTATGTTAAAAGGCCAAGTTTTGTATGAAATTATATAGAAATTGTATATTTTCCTTTTTTGTTATGTTCCTAATAACAGAATTTGTTCAAACTTCCTAGGCACTTATTTGAACATATATTTAGACAATATATTCAATTAAATTTATAGGTCACCATGCATATTGAGATTTAATATTGGTTTTTGGAACTGTACCATTATGCTTAAATTTTTAATAAAAAATAAAAATTTAAATAAAAATTTAAATAAAAAAAGAAATTCAATTTTTTTTTTCAAAAAACAATTCAAAAAAATTAAAAAAAGACAAAAAGTATAACTAGACACCAAAAGCAACATTCCTGTACATTTGTAGGAAAATCCATCCAATAGTTTTAGAAGAGAAGTCGCCCAAAAATGTTGCACATGGAAAACTACAGCAAATGCCTTTAAATGATATTTATCAATATTCCATATATGGTAATATGGAAATATGATGTAATAGTTCTAAAAATGGCGGCTCCCATATTCGTTTTAGAACAACCTTTAAATGGTCATATCTTTATTGTTTATCATCCGATTTTGATAATTCTTTCACCTTTTCCCAAGTTTTTCAGAATTCCCAATAATATAACTTGTTTGGCTGTGTCGCTACATTCCATTTAAATCTCTATCCACATCCTAAAAATTATGAGTTGATAACTCTTATTTTGACGCTACAGTTTTGGAGGTTGTCCTGGCTGGTCAAAGCCGTTTATATTGTGTATATAGAGTTTGGATTCTCAAAATGTATAAGTTGGGATTCTCAATTTTTTATGTTATATACAGATTTAGAGACGGTGTACATATGTTATAAAATGTGCCACTTGAAGGGACTTTAACATACCAAAATCTGACCCAAAAGTATATTCCAAGGAGCAGGGGTTCATATTTTGTCAGCAAAGAATGCATAACGTTTATGTAAGTCAAGTAATAAGAAGGATCCTTAATCAAGGTATTGTTTTTTTATCAAGCACAGTCAGATATGTACAGATATAGATATTTGTGTTCTTAAAACTTCGTCAGTAATACTGCGACTACCTAATGCTTTTCACAATAATAATTTCTCTGCAGATAAAGTGTTTCTGTTGCAATAAAATTTTAATGCCAAATATTTGGGTATTTATAGTTGCCGACCATTACGTGTTCCCGTCTTAATTCCATTAAGTGATGGAGAAAGCTTATATTAGCAGGATTTCATGACAAGTATTTTGACAATAAAACACGTTAAAACACATGTTTGACTGAAAACTTGCGATAACCTGATTAAAATGACCTATTAAATACATTTTACATTATGCAAACTTTTTAAGCCAAAATTAAGGTTTTATTTCATACCCCAGGCAAACCCGTTTTTGCTTCTTGTAGAAGGGGTTGGTTGGGGTATGAAAGTTAATACTCGGACCACATAATAGGACCTCTTTCATGTTCGTTTTTTTTTATCATGCTCATTCAAGATCTTCTTCATGATACCGCATATGCAAATGTGGAAACGTGGCTCCATCGTAAATGGAGTGTCTACAATAGAGTTTGCAGCAACTCTGCAGTTATGCAAGTTAGAAGGTTCTAGCCCCATGCTCCATATATTATCTAGATGTAAATTGAGGATGAGCCTGGCATGTTCATCCCTGTTTGGTGCCATATAACCTTTCTTGTGTTGGAGCGCCGTAAAACCCCAATTCAATCAGTCAGTCATCGTCAATCTTATTATGAATGTTTACAAAAAAAAGTTCTATGAAACGCCTATAACACAGTTTTACATTGAAATGCAGATCCATTGTAAGTAAGTGAGTGGGTGGGGTAATTCAATATGCGAATATAAGAAACAGTTTTAAAATAGACATTTATATGCATTGTTCATTTAAATTTTTTAATTTGTATTGTTTAGATATGTCTTTATATTGTAATACCTCACTGAAATGTATTATTCGTAACAAAATGTTGCAGATATACATACACATAAACCTGCAGTGATTTTATGATAAATGCACATTTTTGAGTCAAGAAAAAACTTATTTCCCCTATCTAGATTTTTCTAGACTTTTTTTGTGATTTTTTTTTGCTATATATGTATATATCAGAAAATCAGAAAATCATTTATGTTGCAATTAGTTTGATGTGGGTTCACAGACTAAGTGGACTATAACTAGGAAAGTGGGGTGTTATTAAAAGCTTCGATAACATGTGCCTTAGTATTTATCTTGCGCAAGATTTATAACGAACTCTGTTTGATAGTTATATACAATCAACATGGGTATCATTGTTAATACGCGCTACATCGAGTTGTCTTTTATCATTAAATGTGAAACAAAGAACATATGAACATTATTAGATTTTCACAAACTGCATTGCATGTCCACACTGTGTAATAGTCTAATTATTGCTCTTATGCTGTTACATGTTTCTATTACCTCCCATAAACAGACTCGATCAAACCGAGTTTATTCTCTTGGTTGCTTTCAAAGAATATTCGTTATCAGTATTTATTAAAATCTACACTTACGATCGTTTAGTGCGGTCCTTTGGGATCAACAAGCCCAATATAGGTGGTTTTGATGCAGAATACCACTTAAGCCGATGCTAGGATGTGTGAAAGGTGTTGCATCTTAATTACCTCAATGAAACAGAGTTTGCTACTTTATTCTCTTGGTTGTGTTTGTTGCTTCCAAAGAATCTCCCTTATCAGTATCCTTAATAAGCGCAATTA